>JABXES010005508.1:0-34868 GCA_013375695.1 Dictyostelium brefeldianum
AAAAAATAACAATTAAGTAAATTAGCAAAAATTAATTTTAAAATCAAAATACTAAAAATAAATAAATACAAACTCGTTTTCAAAATATATTTTTACTCTTTTTATCAAAAAATTTTATTTTTTTTTATTTTATTTTTATTTTCAATATGTCTATTAAACACAACACATCATGGAAGAAATATATATAATAGAAGAAATATTATCACCACTAAGAAAGATTATTTAGACTAGTATTTATATTCTCTCAAATTTATTATTTTCAAATAAAAATCAAGTTTTATTACATTGTTAAAAAATTCAACAAATATTACAATAAATTAATATCACCATTAGTATCAATACTTATAAAATGTGCATATTTATTAATATATACATTTAAAATAATAAAATCAAATGAAAAAATCAATCAGATAATTTATATTGTATGTATAGAAAAAAAATAATATGAAAAACAATGTTTGTTTATTAATTTTTGTTTTGTAAATTACAGGTTATGCAAATTTTTATAATAGTTGGATCAATAATATTATATATTATAGGTAGGTGTATATGTTTTATATTAATTAAGTTAAATTTAGTTTTTGAATTAAAAGAAAATGAACAAGTAAATACAAAAAGTAAACAACCAAAACAACCTAAACAACAACAAGTAAAATCAAATGTAAATAGAAAATTTAAAAGAAGATTATTTAAAAAAGATAATTTCAAATGTTATTGTCAATTCAAATAAACCAAATATAATTATTAAATATTTTTTATTGGTTATTATTTAAAACTTTCATTAATGATATATATGGTTCAATTTTTAATTTTGAGAAAGAATCTTTAAATAATTGTTTGTTTTCTTTTGACAAATCTTTGTTGTAATAAAATTCTGCTGCTATAATTATAAATAATTTTTCATTTGTTTGAATTTTTGATGAAAATTCTGATTCTCTGTTTGAATTTCATATAGTGTATTAGTATTAATATTATAATATCATTTAAAATATATATATATTCAATACAAACAATAATTTAAATGATTTTAATGGAGATGAAGTTAAAAATAAATAAGTTAAAGCCCAAAGACAATGAGTTGGATTTTGAATTTGGAAAAAGTTTTGTAAACAAATTATGATCCAATAATTGATTAAATGTTGATTTGTTTTTTCAGATGTATCATTTTCAATGAGGAAATTAAAAACTTGACTAATTATTTGACACATTAATTTTGAATTTGATTTACTTTGTTTTAAAAATTCACCCAATATAAATGATAATACTTGATCAACTGATGGGAATAAATCAATGATAACAGTTGGTATTACAACGGAAAGTACATGTGATTCATATGAAAAATGTGAAACCAATCTAATTTTATCAAATAACATTTTAACTTTTTCCATATTATTAACACGAGAGAATTTTTGTCTATCTAAATCACCACCACTACTTGAATTACCATTACCATTACTACTGTTATCATTACTGTTATCCATTATAAATGATTGAATATTATCCATTGAAGAGAAATTTAATGGAGAAGATTCATTTGAATAAGAATGATGACCACCACCTTCAAATGCAGTTAATGAATTTACACCACCATTACCAATTGAAGTTATTGATGATTTCGTAAATGATGGTGATGTTATACCAGTTTCATCACCTGTGTAAATACAAGTTACCATTAGACCCAATGCCAGCAATGAACGAATTGGATTTTCAGATGGTAATGATTTCAATGAAAAGTGAGAAATCAATTCACGTTGACTATGAGATAATGAGAATGAAACTAATAGTCTATCCAATCCTCTAAAAACACCATAAACAATTGGAACTGGAGTTGATTGTTGTTGACCCAATTGAATACAAGTTGTAACAGCACGTTTTGTAAATAATGTTTCTTCGGCTTCTCTGGAATATTGTTCAATCATTAAAAACATTGTTGCCAATACACGGAGTGTTAATGAAACTGGTGGGAATGGACTACTTGATAATCTATTTGGTATCCAACGGAATAAAAATTGTAATAATGGACCTTGAATATACTTGTTTACTTTACCTTCAAGTAAATATAATATACCATCCAATGCACATACTTGTAATGATATATTTTGATGATCCAATGCATGTTTTAACATTTCAAATATTGCAATTGAATGATTATCATTTGATTGTGATTGACCTAAATAACCTGGAGGTATTACTTGAAGTACAGCAATTGCTTTACAAATACCAAGTATTAAATGTTGTTTCAATAGGAAATCATCAATTTCATCCATTGCTAAAACTGTTGAAAATGTTTTAAACATCCATAAAACTTGTTCACGATTGAACAGATCAGAGAGGGTAACAGTTGATTTCAATATTTCTTTTTTCAACATTGGTGGGCACATTGGATTAATAAGGAAACTTTCAAAACTTTCCAATAGCTTTTGAATGATTGGTGAAAAATTAACACCAATAAACATTGGTGTTTTAAATAATCTTAAATCTGATAATGAAATTTGATCTGATCCAAATGAATTGAAAGAAAATGAACGTTCAATATTAAAATGATATGCTGATGTTGTTGATGAATTATGATTTCCATTACTGGCACTGCTACCATTACTACCACCAACACTATTGTTATTACTACTATCTAATGGTAATTCAGATTGTGGCATATTTGAATAAATGGTAGAGAGTAATTGATTTAACTTTTTACCAGATGGAGTATTCAAGAAAATTAAATCTTTTTCACGTGGTATATGATTGTATGTTGATTTTGGAATTGTTGAAGTTTCCAAGAGGTTTACTGGACTATTTACACCGGATAATTCAAAACAAACTTTAATTATCATTGTTACCATACCAGAAAGTGAGAGGCATTTACATTCTTCAGTGATTTCATCACAACCAATTTCAGCATCACCAAGTGGAGTAACAAATATTGGTTCTAATATTCTCCAGATTTGATTGAATTTAACATCATCATCAATATCAACAAAATGTACAAAACTAACTAGAGCACGTATATTTTGTTCAGGTGATACAATTGATGAGAATATTGGACAATTTGGAATGATACCACCACCAAATTCACTTTCATCAGATGTTGTAACAGTTGGATAAATGAAATCAAATGCTTTTGTTGATAATGGTATAATTGAACGAATAAAACTATCAAATATTAATTGGCCAATATGAGATCCACTCATTGGTGTATAAGATTTTGCATTTGTCAATAAGGAAACAAGGAATTTAACCATTTCATTTGATTGAGTCAATGAAATTTGGGTTGGATCTTGTGAAAAGTTTTCTTCCAATTCTCTTTGACCACTAATATAACCAAAATGAGGTCTAATTACAAGACAATATAATTTGTAAAGACAAAGTAATAATGAACACCATGAACTGTCATCTGTAATTGTCAATATGGATGCAGTACTTTTCAATATAATTGAACGTGATAATTCTAATACCAATTTGAAATCATATGGATTAATAATTTCTGCACGCCATCTTCTAAAACTTTCAATGAATGCCCATGTTGAAATTTTAAGTAAATTTGATTCAACCAATTCACAAATTCCAAATTTATTTATAAAATTTGATAAACATCTTGTAGTTTCACGTAATTCATCCCAAATTAAATCTGATAAAAATGATCCACCAGTGTTATCACTACTTTCTTGTTGATGATGATTTTGTAATAAATTATCCATTTTCATTTTTAAATTATTTTGAATTTCATCTTGATAATCTAAACTATAAACTGAAGAAATGAAACCAGGTAATAATGTTGAATCCATTGATTTTGATTCCAATAGACTAATGGTTGCATCTTTATCAATTTGTGATAATATTGAAATATGATTAAAACTATGTTGATTATTTAAATCTGTATGGCTATAGTATCTAGATTTAATCAGTTCAATAAAGTAATCCCATGAAACTGTTTTTAAATCACGTTGGTTTTGATTATTTTTTTTCAATGTTTCAATTTGAATTTCTACCAATCTATCAATATTATTTTCATCATGAATATTTAATGTTGATAATATAGGTTGTTTGGTTGATGGTGATACTTCAACGTCTGATGGTTGATTACCTTCTTTTAACTTTTCAATTAAATTATTATGAGTTGGTGTAACTTGAAACATTGATGTTGGTGATAAATTTTTAATTAATTTTAAAAATAATGATTGAACTGAAAGGTTGGTAGTTGATTTAACAAAGTTTGACATGAATATTTGATATAATTGTTGAATGATTTCCAATGATTTAACTGAACCATAAGTTTCAATTAATGTATTAACATTTAGATTTAATATACGTTCACCAGAAACTTGTAAACTAATATCATCAGTTTGTAAGAAATTAACAATTAACAATTCCAATGTAGTTCTATTTGCAGGTAAATAAGACAAAAGACGAAGTAATTTTTGTTTTTTACGTAAATCCAATGAATTTGAAGTTCTTGAAAATATTTTTGATAAATGCAGTGTCAACGTTTCTGTGTGTGCTTCACTTTTCAATACAATAGTTTCAATTAGCTTTTTGATTGTTGATTCGTTTATCAACAGTACAATTTTATCAAGGAATGTTTCACTAAGATCAATTGGTGCTTTCAATACAACTACAACTTGACAATACAATAAAAATATACAATGATGAGTAAGGAAATGTTCACAACCACATCCAGTCCAATTTGTTGAAAGTGCATATGATTTCCAAACTTGTTGTTGATTACCCAATAACAATAAAAATTTAACTGCATGAATTGATGTACTTGTACCACCATATGATAATAAATTTGATGTAATTTCTTGAATTATCGATTGATCTTGTGATAATATAGTTTTTAGTGAATCCATAAACAGTGTACCAATTGGCAAACTATTTGAACTTGAATTTGTTGGTGATAATAATAATGATGTTGTTGATTGTTGTTTCATTAATCCACCTACCACGCTAGTTGATGATGAAATGTTTGGGCTATTTGTATTTGATATTGGCGTTATATGTGGTACCATACTTTTATTGAAAAATATTGACGAATAATACAATAAATGATTTATCAATTGAGTGAATAATACATTTTTTGGTTTATAATTTGAAAATATCCAAACTGCATTTCTAATTAATTTAATTACAACATTTGAAATAATAGTTGAACATGGACCTGGTTGATGTTTATTATCATGATTTGAAAGGTATCTTGATTGTCTTGCTGCTGATATTCTTGCTTCTTCAGGTAATTTACAACCAGTTCTTAATATAACTAATAATGGTGGTAACCATCTTAATTCATATGCTTCCAATATACTTTCCCTTAATAATAATATACGTTTTCTAATTGTATTTGATTGTGGTTGTTGTGATTGTTGTTCATTATTATTACTATTATTACTATTTGCTGATTTATTAATTAAAAATTGAGGTGAAACTGATAATAAAGCATCAGCCCATCTTGCAGCTGATAATGAAGAATTATGAAGTTTATCAATGAGTACATATAATCTTTCAACTTCTTCAATTGAATTAATTATAAAGAACGGAGTATCACTTAACGATAAACATGTAAATAATTGATGTGATATTTGTTGAGAATATTTTGAATACAATGGTATATTACTTGATACAATTGTAACAATTAATATCAATACATCAATAGTTTGAGAATATTGTAAATTTGATAATAAAAAGTTGAGGAAACCTTCTCTAAAATCAGTTTCTGGATATTTATCATTTGGATCAAATAAATATCTAACAAATGAATGACAATTTTCAATTATAGTTGGTATATTATAACTATATGGATGATGATTACCACTTCCACCACTACCAATTGTTGAACTATTATTTAATGATTGACTACCATTACCATTATTCTTATTTACACTTGAAATATTTGGAGTTGAATTTAATGATTGACTTGATGGTTTTGATAAATCTTGTTGAAAAAATAATTTTTTAATATCATCAATATTTATATTTGAATCTGGATATAACTTTCTATGAATAAACATTGAACCCAATAAATCATATGAATATGATAGTAATTGATATGGTTTTGAAAGTAGACAATGAGTTTCTTTTAATTCATCAATGAAAAATGTTGGAAAATGTTGATCTTTATCAAATTGAGAAAGGTCCAAACCAAATTTACAAAATTTACTAAACATTAATAAAATTGAAATTTTAAGATCATGTGAATGAGTTGTTTGATATTCAATCATTGATCCAATTATTAATGGTTCAAATAATTTGAAATTTAATTTTCTATCTTCACTTGAAATGATACGATTGATTTCAGCATTACTATAACTATAATTAATGTTATGTGATGATGGTACTTCGTTTGAATCATAATGTTGTTTTAATACTGGTGTACCAAATGAAAGTAATGACGAGAAAACAGATTTTGAATTTAAAAATAATTCATCATGACTATTACTACTACTTGAATGTGATTCAATTGATCTTGGTTCATATTGTTTTAAAGATGAAGATGATGATGAATTAATACCACCATGACTACTACCACTACCATTTACACCAATATTATTTAAATCTTTTGATTTTTGAGATAATGAACTAATTGATACTAATGGTGTTGGTTTCATTGTTACAAGGAATAATTCATTTATACATTTGATAACAGATACTGGTTCTTGTTCAAAATGAGTTGTTAAATAACCAATTATCTCTTCTGTATAAGGTAATATAGTTTTACCAGCACATTTTAACATTACTGAAAGTGTTTCAAAGCATGCTTGACGTAATTGTGAAAATCTATCAACACCAAAAATGGTAATTGAATTAATACGTGCAGTCAATAACTTTGAATACAATTTAATGTAATGAATAGAATGAGTGAATGCACCTAAATGAGTTGGTGCTTTAAGTAATGGACTATTATTAACGTGTACTCCACTTGGATTACTTTTAACTTCTTTTAATGGTGGTGTTGGTCTAAATTGAATGATATTTGTAGCAATATTAATGATTCTAACAATATGTCTTAAAACATTATGACAATATGTACCCAACACATTTTCAGCACCTCTACTAAGATAACCTAATATTTGAATGATATCAATATGTGCATCAAAATCAGTTGCAACCCATGTTAAACCAACTCTATCCAATGCCAATGGCAATATATCACCAACAAATGATAACATTGGATTTGAAAGTACCGAAGATAATGTTCTTGATTGCAATGGTGTATCTGGTGGAAATGAATATGTTTGACAAAGTAAATTCAATGCATTATAACAACCTCTTATTTTATCATCTGGATGTGGATTTGATAATTGATTAACCAACAGTCCAATTACATGTGATAAATTTGCAAATATCTTTCTCTTTTTCAATACTGTATTTTCATAATCTGGTACATCAAATGTTTCACGTACTTTATTTGATATACCTTTCATTGAGTGTCTTTCCAATGGTGCTGTAAATACCAATCTTGGAATAATTTTAACCAATGATTTACCTGCACTATTTCTAACTCTAAAATCATTATCTGATAATTGTTCAATTAAAAAGTCTAATACTTTTGATTGAATTGGTATTGCAACTGCACCACCTGTTTGAGTTTGACCTTGTTGTTGATGACTATGTTGATGATGACTATCTGATGATGTTTCATGTTGATCACCACTATTTACATTCATTACATTTGAACGTTGTTGAATATTTTGTTCAAGATATTCAATTACAACATAATCAATATTTGATAATGTTTCAAGTATTTCCAATTTAACTAACCAATAAGTTGAACTTGAAACACAAAGGAGATGACGTAATGTGACTAATGCCCAATCACTAAATTTACTTTGTGATAAAATTGGTAAACATTCACCAATACCTGTACAAGCCAATTTAGCAGTAACTGAACTTGAATCCATTAATGCTCTTAATAAGAATATCAATAATGTTGGAATTGATATATTATCTTGAAGTAGTTCAATTGAAGTTGGATAAATTTGATTACTTGTAATATGATCAGTTTCTAAATATCCACGAATTAAACAACCAATCATCAATGCTGTACCACCACGTAATAATGGATCACTATCATTTAAATAATATAAAAATTCTTCTTTTGGTTCTAAATTAAATGATGATCCACCTACAGTTGAATGACTACCACTTACTCCAACTCCACCTGTACTTGCTGTACTTGATGATAATGGTTGTGACATTTGTTGTTGTTGCTGTTGTTGAGTAATTGGTGTAAACAATTTAAAATTTAAATCACCTGGAGATATATTTAAATAACTATTATTATTTCCATCACTCTTTTCACTGCTTTTACCACCATCACCACTAAAGAATTCTTGATTAAATAATTTTGGAAAATATTTTACAGCTTGTGCTAAACAATTTAATACAACTGCTTTTAAACTAACTCTAATTGATAATTGTTGATTAAAACATAATAAACGTAATTGAGCTATAACTTGTTGTACTAATGGTTTTGGCCAACTGTATTCATATGGTCCAAATGTTACCAATAATTGTTGTAACAGTTCTAAACTCAATCCAACTATATTATGATCATATGATTCTCCTTCACTTGGTATTTGAATATATTTCAATATAAAATGTACGAAAAATTGAATCTTTAATGAAAATCCATCCAATATTTTAATATCATTTACTGTATCGTAAAAATACAAAGTATTAGAATATATACATGGAGATATATGGTATTACTTTAGTATTTGTTTTTTTTATACATACATGATAATTCTTCAGCCAATTTAATTAATTGTAAATATGAGAATAATACACCTAATATTTTTGAATTATTTGTTGATTGTTGTTGTTGTGGTTGTTGTGGTATACAAGATACAGAGGTAATTGATGAAATTGGAGGTGAATTTGGAAAAGTAAAACTATATAGAAATTCAATTGAATATTCAAACAATGGTTTTGGGTAGTATCTACAAATGGAAGTAATTGATAATGAAGCAGCACGACGTACTGCAGCTGATGATTGAGATAAATTCTTACTGAATAGTTCAATTAATTGATGTACTTCATTCTCTTTTAAATATGGTATTAATATTTTCGATATGTTTTCCATTGATATTGATATACTTTCTTGTAACGATTCATCTTCAATTATACCTAATAGATTATTAATTGGTGGTACTAATGATAGTATATACTTTCTACATTTACTTGGTCTAATAAAATTACAAACTTCTCCAAATTTAATTAATGCTATACGTTGTGATTTCAATGGAAATGGTTTTGATAATATTTGATTTGCTGCATTAAATATTGAATTTGCATTTGATGGTGTTGTATTACCACTCTGTATATTTGAACTACTGTTACTGTTACCGTTATTATTTATATTGTTGTTTGAGTGTGAAGGTGATGAAAATGTTGGTGTACTATTACTACTATTATTGTTACTACTATTCATTATTGGTGTTGAAGGTATTGAAGGCATTGTTGAATTTTGTGATAATTGATCTGTATTAAGTGATGTTGATAATCTCTTTTCACTAAGTTGTTGTGGTTTACCTTTTAATACTTTAAATAATTCAAACAGTATTCTTTCATGATATGAATATACTAAAATCTGTAAGTAATTTGAGCAAAGTTATTGTGAGTATATATTCATTGATGATATGTATACTGTATACTAATTTTACAAAAACCCCTACTTTTATAGTTCTATTTAAACTTTCTTCTGCAACTGAATAAACATTTAAATCTTTATCACCATGTGCTCTTAATAATAATGATATTGCAATTGAAAGAAATCTTGGGAAATCTGCTGTATTTCTTAATGAAGGTGCACATATTTGTTCAGATATAGTTCTACATGCTTCAATCTTTTCTTTTCTTAAATTTTGATCATCTGTATCAATTGGTGATGCTGATAATATATCTAATCCACGAATAAGATCCATCTTTTGATTATACTGCTAATACAAGTACGTATATATAAATATGTGTATATGAATGTATATGTAATATGAAAAAAAAAGTATGATTGTATGAATGTATGAATGATATAGATATAATTTATAGATATTTAGATATTTAGATGAGTGTGTTATTATTTAGTTAATTAAATAGACAATTGACGTCACCTCATACTAAGATAAGATAAAAATGTTTTAAAAAAAGTTTTTTGATTTGGGAAACAACAAAAAAATTAAAAAAAATAAAAAAAAAAAATTTTAATTTAAATTTTTGAAGTTTATTGTAATAATATTTTTTATCTCACCCAACACCACATATTAATATTTATATAATAATATCTTATGTTAAAGAAACTATAATAAAATAAAATAAAACTTTAAAAATTATCTCACTACCTACAAACACATTAATAATATAAATAATATCTCTTTTACAATAAAGAAACTATAATAATAACACTATAAAACAATGTCAAATGTTACACAAAATGGAGATCATGGATTAGAAGCAATTGCACATGCAACAGCAGGAGGTATTGCAGGTATGGCCGCTATAGCATTGACCAGGTAAAGTGTGCCTATAGCTTAATTTTTAATAAAATTGTTAGTATATACTTACCTTATAGTTTGAATACAGTCCATTTTCTATTGTTTCAACTCGTTTACAAGGTATTTATAATTTTTAGATAATGATTTTATAATAATAGTTTTTATAGAAAAACTATTAGTTTATATAATACTTACTCGAAAGATTTTGAATGCAGTTCAACAAAAGAAACAACAACAAAATCAACAACAAGAAATTACAAGTGTTCCATATAAAAATTCAGTTGACGCTTTTCAAAGAATTATTAAAGAAGAAGGATGGAGAACATTATATAGTGGTTTAAAGAGTGCACTCATTGGAATTGGTTGTTCATCATTTGTATACTATTATTGGTATACACTTTTAAAATCTACAACTTTAAAACTTAGAAATAAGAATGAATTAGGTACAATTGAAAACTTAGCTATTGCTGCATTATCAGGTAAGAGAATATTTGAAATTAATTGTATTACACATTGTGCGTATGATATATATATACTAATAAATTGAAAAAATGCAATTACAGGATGTGCAAATGTAATTACTACATTACCAATTTGGGTAGTTAATACACGTCTTCAATTAAACTCTGATAAAGGTATTGTTGGTCAATTCAAACATATCATTAAACATGAAGGATTTGGTGGATTATATAAAGGTTTAATTCCAGCATTAATTTTAGTTTCAAATCCATCTATTCAATTTGTATCATATGAAAAATTAAGAACACTTTGGAGAAGACAAACTGGTAGATCTAAATTAGTAAGTAATCAAATGTGTAATGTATATTAATAATAGTCACTTGTTCCTCTGATATTAATAGCTGATTGGATTTATCTACAGGGAGGTTTAGAAGTATTCATTTTAGGTGCAATTGCAAAATTAATTGCAGGTATTGTAACATATCCATACTTGTTAGTAAAAAGTAGATTACAATCTCAATCTGGATCAGGTGATGGTACTCAATATAAAAGTACATTGGATGCAATTGCTAAAATTTTCAAGAGTGATGGATTTTTAGGATTCTTTAAAGGTATGCCATCAAAAATGGTTCAAACTGTTATTGGTGCAGCATTTATGTTTTTAGTTAAAGATAAAGTTGTAGTTCATGCTGTTGCAATCTTATATTATTTAAAAAGATTATTAAGTAACAAAAGAGTTTAAAAAAACAGGTGTAGAGATAATAGAAGAAAAGAAAAAGTAATTAATTAAATAAATTAAAAGTAGTAATAACATGATAATGATAATTTTTTATTGATCAATTTGTAATAATGGTGTTGTTAATGGTTTAATTTCTTTTGGTATTGTTTTAATTTCAATATTAATTTTTAATTGGTCTTCAACTATGAATCCATTTTGTAATGTTGATTTCAAATGAAATAATAACCAACCCCAATTACCATTATCATTATTAAATGTTCTATTATAATTATAACGAACAGTTTCTTTTGGATTCCTAATATTGTTTATTCGAAATCCATAATTTAAATCAATTTCACCATCTGTTAATTTTGACAAGTAAATTGATAAGAAATCATTTGACCCTTTTTCGCCATTTGGATATAGATTTACATTGAATTTAAATCCACAAATATTAAATATTGGTGATTTTAAATGTTTACCAGTTGGATATTTGCCTTGTACCGATGACCAATCATTTATAATCCATTGATTTTCATATGTTGGATTTGTAGTATTCAATAATGAATTTTGTAATTCTTTATTTTTAATTTCTAATTCACTTATTACCCTTTCGTGTATTTTAAATATATTGAATATATATTTATGGTGACATACTCCATTCAAATGAGATTCAATTTCTTTTCTTTTCAATTTACCCCATTCACAACCTCCAAATTTATAAATACATTCAATTTCAGTTTCTGGACAATGATGTTTAATATGTTGTTCCATTTCTTTCTTTTTAAATTTATTATTACATGCATTACATTCAATTTCAATTTCTGTACATATTAATGAATTATGAATTTCTTTATTAAATCTATAAATTGTTTTATTACAATATTCACAAACTATATTTGAATATGGACATTCATTTTCATGATGTTCAATTGAATTACTTCTAAATTTTGAACATTCAATTTCATCTATTCTTTCTTCACTTGTAATCACACCATGATAGTTTTTATAATTTTCACAACCTACAAATTTGAATGAACATGTTTTTAAATGACCTTCTAATTGATCTATTTGAATAATTTCACCACATCCATTTTCAATATCTAAATCTTCAAATTTAGAATTAATTTTAAATGAATTTGGACAATAAATCTATATAAAGGTTGTATATTATTAGTATATATGCAGTATTGTACTCTTAATTATTTTATTGTTTTTGTTACTTTAAATTTTGAAAATTTTTGAGTTACAATTAAATTATTTGATAAATCATTTAATGAATTTAAAGGTTCTCTACATTGTATACAATTTTTATTATTGTCTAAATGTGATTTCCAACATGAAATACAATTTAAATTACCATTTTTACATTGTAGTGCTTTTAAACAATTAAAATCATTTATTAATTATTACAAAAATTACAATAATATTTATTTGAAATTGAATTTTTATCCACAATTAAATCAATTATTTGTATGTTCATTATTACTATTATTACTATTATTTTTACAAGTATTATTTATATTACTATAAAGTTTATTTAACATATAATGTTGTAGTTTAAATAGCATTGATCTATAAATAAAAATTTAAAAAATAACGATTTCTTTATTTTTAAAAATTTAAAAGAATAAAAATTTTTTTTTTATTATTAAAGATAAAGAAATTGTTATTTTTTATTTATATTCATCGTATACAATATAACGCATAAAATATAAAGGGTGGTAGTAAGTAGTTTTTTTAAAATTTAATAATAAAAAAAAAATTTAATTTTTATTAATTTTCACTTACTTTTTAAAGTTGATGGTGCAATACTATGTTTTAAAATATATTTTTCATTATGAATTGAATTAAAAGCTAAATGTGAAATAGAAAGTGGTAATTGAAATGACTTAATTGGACATTCTAATTTAAAAATGATAATGATTAACAGATTTAGTTGAGATTCTTTTTAAATCATATTGAATGTTAATAACATGACCCATAATAAAAATTATAATAAATTGATTCTATACTATTTTTCTTTTTTACTAATTTACCTAATTATGCTACCATTGTCATCATTACTAATATTGAATCTTGAAATTGTTGATACTATTGCTTGATCACTAAATGATAGTGGTGGTGATGATTCATGATTTATATCAATTATAATCTTTCATGATGGTTTGGTGTTTGTTGTAAAAAAATAATAAAAAAATAAAAATTTTGATCAAATTTTGAAAAGTTTGGAATTGAAAAACATTTTTTTTATTTTAAAATTTGGTGGGTTTGTTGATTTTTTTGGGGGTTTAAATCATTACAACATAATTACTTGGATATCTAGCAGATACTCCAGATTCATTTGAACCGAAATACCAACCTTCATCTTCATATTCTATTGTTAAAATTTCACCTTCTTTAATATTTAATTCACCATCACAGTCTGAATGATAATCATAAAGTACTCTACATTTACTACCTGCTGCAATTGTTTTAGTTGAAGAAGTTGAATCTGTACTACATTGAGCAAAATTACTGGGAAATACACCAACTTTATCCTCAGTACCATCTTCATTGATTACTGATCCTTTCCACCATCCACTTTCATCACGTAATACAACTTTAATCATTGCATTTGCTTTAAATGAAATTTCATTATCTTCTGTTGCATTATAATCATATAATGCTCTAACAATGTCTACATTACTATTGTTACCATTACCACCGTCATTTACTTTATTTAATGAAATTGGTGGTTGAGGTGGGACCACAACTTGTACTGCTACGTTATTTGTTGATGGTGGAGGTGTTGTTACAACTTGTGGGTTTGGTGGATTTTGTTGATCAATATTATTATATAAATTAGAGGTGGAGGTGGTTGATGGAGGTGAAGATAAATGACCACCTGCTCCATTTGGTGATGAAATATTGAGTGAACTTGATGGTTCAAATGATCTACGATTTGCAATATTACCATTACTACCACTATTTACCATACCACTGCCACTGAAAGAAGTTGAAAATGAGGATGTACCTTGATATGGTTCATATTTACACTCAGTTGGTTTTTGAGCACCACTCATTGTAACGAGTATATAATTTTGAAGATCACGTTCTCTATCAATTGATTCAATACCTTTTTTAATATTTTCATTATGGATGACAACGGCAGGTGGTATAATTTCATTTTGATTGATGATATCTAATAACCAATCTTTTGATCTATCAATTCTATCAACTTCAAAACGTTGTAAATCATCTAATATTCTTGGCATTTCTTCATGATAGAATTTTTGTTGATTTTGTTGAAGACACTTTACACTATCTTTATATTCAGTGTCACCTTTATCAGCTGCTTTTGTAGCAGATTCAACATTCTTTCTTGCTTTTTGTTCTTTTGCACCTGGTGGTTGTTTTGATAGATCTTCATTTGCTTCTTCTTGTTTCTTCTTTAATTTTTCATAATTTAATTTTGCTCTACTTTCATTGGATTCTGCAGTTTTTAAATCTTTTGTTATCTTTTCACCAGTTGCAATCAATGCTTTACGTTGTTTTCTAGATTGTTCAATGTATTGGTCAACACCATTTGTAATGATTGATTCTAATTTAATTGAAAATTCTTCATGCAATGCACCAATCAATTCCAATTGTTCACGATAACATTGAAATGAATCCCTTAGTGTTCCCATTTCCATCTCTGGTGCAAATGATTTATCTTTACATAACTTTACTATACTCTTTGCATAATGTGATTCAATTTGTTGTTGTTTAACTAGAAATTTACTAAATGATACTGTAAATGCTTTACCATTTCCAACTTTTTTAACAACTGATTCAAATTTATCCCATAAATCTTCTGAAAACATTCTATTTGTAGTTGTTGTCATTTTGTTTATTTTTTATATTGTGTGTATTTATATTAATTATTGATAAATTAATTTTTGTTATTATTACTATTACTGGTTATTTAATATTACTATTTTACTGGTTGATTTTATTATACAATTTTTTTAAAAATACAAAATTCTTTTTTTTTTTATTTTTTTGGTCAAAAAACTATTTATAGAATTAATAATAAATAAGGTTATATATAATGTATGAAATATTATAATATATATGTGTATTATTATAACTATTTATAAAAAAGTATATATAGAAAAGTGTGTATGATGAAAAAAAAAAAAAAAATGAAAAAAAAATCAGTTGCAACAGCCCATTTTTTTTGATATTTTTTTTTTTATTTTTATTTTTATTTTTTTCATTTTTTTTTCCCAAAGGATAATTTTAGAATCGCAACAATGATCAGTTTTTTAGTCCAATTTTAGTAGCGGTAATTACTTTATTTAATTTAATTTAACAATTTATTTTTATTATATGGGTGTATGGTATTTTAACATGATGCATATCCGGTAAAACGTTCACAGTTATAAATATTTTTAGCAAAAGAGGCATTATTACGTGTGATCAAATTTAGTGTAAATTTATCATTTGACACCATTGTGTTGTTACATGTTGTTGTACTTGTTGATTTGTTTTTAAATAAACTAGTAATAGAGGTAATCGAATCTAAAATAAACAAATAAATGATATACCAGAAATATTAGAATCATTATTATTTTTATTGTTAATACTATAATAAATAATAATCATACTTAATAAAGCCATATTTTTTTTTTAGTTATTTGTAAAATAATAATTGTTGTCTATTAAATAGTAATTTACAAAAAGGTAATTTCAAAAGTTATTTGCAAAAATTATACAAATAATAATAATAAAAAAAAAAACGTTTTTTGTTTATATAATATATCAATTATCTATTATCACTTTATAATTATTTATTATTTTACACATACATTCAAACACACTCACACTCATAGTGTGTTGTTTAACAAATAAACAAATAATAATAAACAAGCAAAAACACAATCACACATAAATCTTATAGGTCTTTGTGTATACATAGGCATTATTTTTTATTTATTTGTTTTAGATTTAAAATAATTGTTATGTGTGTATGTGTGTTTAAACAAATAATAAAAAATGAAAATAATGAAAAGACACATCCAAATACACACATACAACAATTAAAAAAACAAACACATAATACACCCACTTTTTTAACAAAACATTCAAAAACTAATTAGGTTAAAATAATGAACAAATATATATAATAGATACTCATTCTTAGTCATACTCCTATCTCTCTATGTCTAATTTTCACACATAAATATACATATACTTAAAGATAAAAACTATATACATTTGTAGCATTATAATAATATATTTGAATTTGGGGTTGAACAAATACTAAAAACTATTTTAAAAGAAATTATTTAACAAAATAATAGAATATTAACTTTTTTTAAAGAAGTTGTAGTATTTGTCCTAAGTTATATAATGAAATTAATGTAATTTATTTTAAAAATATTTTTGTTTTTGTCGTAGATCAAAATAATTGATTTTTATTGTTGTTTGTTGTAGTTGATATTATTATTATAGTTATTGTTGTAACATATATTACACATAGTAGTATTTTTATATAGTTATATAGTTATATAGGTTGTTTGTATATTTAGTTTAAATATAAGCACAACCAACAAAAGAAACACAATTATAAATGTACCATATCCATCTTGAATTTGAATTTCTTGATTGAATATCATTTGAATTAATATTATTTAAATTATTTATATTTTCATTTCTTTTATTTACATTTAATTTATTATTTTTTGTTGATGGTCCCATTGAAGTAATTGATTCTATAAATAAATTTTTATTATAATTAGTAACATAATTTTTATTTCTTTTAAAATGTTTAAATATAGAGAGTGCACATACTTAATAAAGACATGTTTTTTTTAGTTTAATAATATTGATTTGATTGTAGTTTTGTTTTTTTTTATTTGATTTGAAAATATAATAAAAAAAAAAAAAATACAATTGTTTAAATATTTTTATTTTTTTGAAAATGTTTTTAAATTATTTAAATGTGTTTATGAGTGTGTCTTTTATAACAATAAGTAACTTGTATAAAGAATATTCTAAATATAAAAATTAGATTTGAATTCCTATAATTCAAATAATGTCAGATAAGAGATAATGAATGAAATAATAAAAATGATTTATTTTGATTACAAACAACATACACAACAGTAATTATTGAATGAAAAAAAAAACATACAAATAATAGTACAACCAAAATAAATTGCAGTTTATTTTACCAAAATTTGATAAACTCTCATAAGATATAAATCTAATACACGCTCACTCATTACCCACACACTCACACTCACACACTCACACACAATATTAAAACAATGAATATTAAAACAACTATATAATAGTAGCAATATCAAAGAAAATCAAAAATTATTTATATTTGTTTGTGTGTGTTTGTGTGTTGTACAAATATATATCTATTTTTTATATGGCATGCAATGATAGTTTAATGTGTATGTGGTGTGTTTATTTTTACATGTTTGTAAAACTTTATAAAAAGTGTGAGTGTGTTTTTAAATTTTTATATAAGTGCTCACTCATGCTTGCTAACACAAATTCAAAAAAACATACAGACAAAAAAATGGCAAAAAAACTCTTTATCATTTTTACTGTCTGTACATATTCTTAATATATCAAAAATAACAATTCAAGATTTATCAAATTTATCAAAAAAGGAGGTTTGATGCCCAAATTAATATAATAAATAATCATCAAATTTAGAGATTATTATTATAATTGAAATATATTACGTTGTTACATACTCTCATTGATTTAATAATAATAATTTTACAACCAAATTTATTATAGGTAATTATTGGTACAAACATATGATATTTAATGTTTATTTTGAAATTCCTAAATTTTGCCATTTATTATTTTAATTTAGTTTTTAATATAATAAAAGAATTAAAATTTTGATAATTAAATAACAAAAAAAAAAAATATTACTTTATTGAGCAATACTGTATACATACTGTTAATAAAAAAATTAATAAATTCAAATTTGCCAAATTAAGCGCTTCAAACATTTTTTATTTTCGTCGTTAAAAATATTTTTTATAAAAAAAAAAAATGAATTTTTTCATTTTTTTCAATTAATTAGTGTGTTTTTATAACTTTATAAATAAAAATATTATTAATATATATAAATAAAAACATCAATATAGCGGAAGTTGTTTTTTTTTTATACACACATACACATATACACATATAAATAAATATAAAAATACAGAGAAACGAAACAGAAGTTTTATATAAATAGAATATGAGTGAAAATGGAAAACAAACAACAACCACAACAACTACAACTAGTACAACCAATACAACCAATACAAATACAAATATAACGACAAGTACACCAACATCACCTCCACCAAATCATCCAACTCAACAAGAACAAATAGATATAGAAGAGAAATTATTTAGGCATCAGCTAATGGAATTTTATAATGCAAATGGGTATGTTTTATTGATTTGATTGTTATATATATACATATCATATATATATATAAATACTTACATTGATTTAACTTCAGAATATTTAATAATTTTAGAAAAAAGTTTAGTACATTTAGTTTTTTCAAATTTTATAATCTTGTATCAGCACAAGGTGGATATCATAATGTATCTCAGCAAGGTTGGAATGAATTTGCAGTAATACTTGATACTAAATCATCTGAATTAAAAAAAAGATATATTGATTATTTAGTTGCATTTGAAAAGTAATTATAAAATGAATTATCAATATCTGTGTATGTATAATGTATATTAATTGTTTCTAATTTTAAATTACAGAACATTTTTAAAAATATCATTAGAATCAATAATTATGGAATCAATTGGTATACAAAATGAATCAAATAATATAGGTAGTAATAGTAATTATTCAACGTCATCATCATCATCATCATCATCAACAACAAGTAGTAATAACAATAGTAACAATAACAATAGTAATAGTAATATACCGAATGATATAAAATTAAGTGATCAATTATTCAATATGGGTAATGGTGGTGTTATTGGACCACAAACAAGATTGAAAAGAAAAGAAATATTAACGCAACAACAATCACAACAATCTCAAACTACAACATCACCAATTTCAATGATTGAACCAACTAGGACATATGGTATTTTCTATGATAAAGATTTGGACTATAATAAAACATTGCTTTTATTCTCGAAAAAGATGTTTTTAGATTGTTTAAAACAAAAAGCATTTTCATTAAAAGATAGTGCAAATTGTTCTGAAGATTCAGATTCTTCCGTTCAAAGTGATAGAGTATCAAAAAGATTAAAAACAAGTAATAGTAATAACAAGAAAAATACATCACCATCATTGGAAGAGTCATCATTATATAGTAGTAATAATAGTAATAAAAAGAAACAAACATCCGCGCCATCATCAAGACCAACTTCAACTTCATCTTCAAAAGAAACTTCACCAATTAAAGATAAAGATGGTAATATAATTAGACAATCAAGTACGAATCAAAGATCTATAGCTACAATTCCTCAAAATTCTTTATCTGCATTATCATTATCATCAACAATACCTTCAATTCCAAGAATTAAAACTGAAAAAGATAAAGAAAAAGAAAGAGAAAAAGAAAGAGAAAGAGAGAAAGAAAAAGAAAAGGAAAGAGAAAGGGAAAAGGAAAGAGAAAGAGAGAGAGAAAGAGAAAAAGAAAAAGAAAGAGAAAAAGAAAAGGAAAAAGAAAGAGAAAAGGAAAAAGAAAGTAATAACAACAGACAACAACCACCAATAAATAGAGACAAATTAAAGGTAAAAGAAACTACCATTAATGAAACAATAAATGAAACCACTAAAAATACAAATGTAACTAAAAAACAATCTCCACCACAACCAACTCATGCAACAACCAAAGTATCACCAACTGTACCACCATCGAATATATCATCTCCAACCCCATCTCCTCCACCAACAAATATATCATTACCAATAAATACAACTACAATTGCAACCACTACTTCAACCTCAACCTCAACAATACCACCACAACCACCAACACCACAAATTGTAAATAACACCAATAACAACAGTAACAACAATAATATAAAACCTACAACACCAGAAGATTTGAAATCACTTTTAATTTGGATACCATTACTTAAAGATGATAATCAAACAATTACAGAAAAAGAATTGGTCACTCGAACACAAGATATTAATCAATCTAGAACTTTACTTTTAAAGATGTTGAATAAATTAAATCAAGAAAAAGAAATTGCTGATAAAAAAGTTGGTGAAATGAATATAAAAAAAAGACAACAACAAATAACTAAATAAATTAATAATCGCACCATTAATTAACGTTAAAAAAAGATTTTTTTTTTTTTTTTCTTTAAAATTAGCAAATAAATATTTATAAATACAAAAAAATAAACGCAAAAAGGAATATTTTATGCTATATATATATAGCTAATAAACCAAACTAAAGCTATCATTTCATAATAATTGTATTTTAATAATTAAAACTAATTAATTTTTGTGCTACACCATTAACACAAAAAAAAATAATTTATCATCATAAAGTTATCTTTTTTAACGCACAAGCAGTAAAATGAAATTATTTCTGATATGGTGATTTTGAAATTTTGAAAAAAAAAAAAAAAATAAAAAAAAATAAAAAAAAATTCAAAAATTATTAATTTTTAAAAAAAAAAAAATTAATTGATATATAAAATTTTCATTCATCCAATACACAAGATAGAGTAGAAGTTATTTTTATAGTTTTTATAATATTATTATTTTAAATAAGCAATATACACAAATATAATAACATAATAATAATAATAATAACAAAAAATATATTTAACTCATATATAACACTGCAGTATCGAGACACTTGTTTTTTTTAAAAATCCTCGTAACATTTTATCTGTCTGTTTTTTATTTTTATTTCTTTTCTATTATTATTATTTGTAAATATATTATATAATTTTAATGATACCATTTAGTAGGAATAAAAAAAACAATATTAAATATAATAATATACAAATATAGCACACAATAATATATAATTATATACGTATATAAATAAACACACATACATTCATAATATATAATATATCTCACCTCTCACTCATCACTCTCTTTTTTGTAAATATTCACTCTCACTCTCACTCTCATTCACTCACTCAACAACATGTCCGATGCTCAACTACTTTCATATTTCAATAGATTAGAAAAGATTCTCAACGAAACTAAAATCTATACAAAGTTAATGGCTATTAATAAAGAAGGTTTAGCTCCAAATTATTACGATGAAGATGATTGTAAGTTTCAAATATCACATATATAAAAACAGAGATTATATAGCAGAGAAAAAGAATGAGAAATTTAGATAAACTTTTTATGTCATGTGCAAAGAGAAAAAAAAACCAACATCTATCTATCACCTATCATTCATATCATCACCGTTCTAGTATATCTAATCAAACATTACAACAATAACAATAAGTACTGACATATTCAAATTCTCAACGATATATTAGTATTATTCCCATTAGAAATAGGTCATGAAATGTATAATAAAACATTAAAAGTATATATGGAATCAAAAGCGTATATTGATGGTATTGAAAAGTATGTATTTATTTGTTATTATTATTCACTTCTCTCTCTTTCACCATACAAAAACAAATTACCATATTATTTTTTCTCTCATTAAAAAAAAAAAGTGTTAACTTTAATCTGTTGTTGACCAAAAATATCTTTATTTTTTTTAATTTTTATTTTAATTTTTTTTTTGTTTTTTTCAAACATCAATTTTTGCTGATGCACCATACTAATTTGAAATTACCTTAATTTAATTTTAGATCACTTAATAAATGTATTGATAAAATTGGTAAAAATGAAAAAGCATCACATTTAATAAATAATCAAAAGTTTAGTAACAGTAATAATAACAATAATAACAACATTAACAATTCAAATTCTTCATCATCTTCAAGTGATGAAGAATCATCAAAGACTGATCAAGTTGGTCAAAAAAGAAAGTCAAAGAAAATAACACCAGGTTCATCAAAAATGAATAAAAGACCAAAACAACCATCGTCTGATAAAGAAGATTCAGCTCCATCAACTAATAGTACTACAACTTCAACTTCAACATCATCAAGTAACAGTGGTAGTAATAAAGAAAAATCCGATAAAGGTGATAAATCTGAAAGATCATCAACAAGTGAAAAAGAATCAAATGGCATTCATACTCCATCTGGTAAAGAATCTAAAAGTCAATCAACTACACCAAATAAAGAACTTAATACAAGTGGTGGTAATGGTAGTGGTAGTAATGGTGGTAACAATAACAACAATAATAATGGAGGTAATAGTTTCCATGGTATGCAACCAGGTCAATTAGTTGCAGCAAGAGATACAAAGAGTAATCAATGGATTTTAGCTAAAGTTAATTCATTTTCAGCAAAAACACAAAAATATGAAGTCATTGATGAAGATGAAGATGAACCAAAAAGATTCTCTGTTGGATCAAAAGATATCATTCAATTGCCATCACTATCAAATTTACCACCAACTTTTCCAATTCAAACAAAAGTTTTAGCAATGTTTCCAGATACAACTGCTTTCTATCCAGCAGTTGTTGTACAAGTACAAAAGATTAAAGGTAAACCAACTTCATACCATTTACATTTTGAAGATGACCAAGATTCAAATGGTGAAACTCCAAATAGACGTGTAAATGCTCAACATGTTATATCATTAAATAAGTAATAATAATAGTAAAAATTAATAATAATAATAAGGTAATCATCTGGAAAAAAGTTTATGAAAATTTAAATATCCATTCTCTTTCCTTTTTTTTTAAAATAACCACCTCGCTCCTCCTTTTAAAAAATAACAACAAAACACAAAATAAATTTAATTTCAAAAAAAAAAAAAAAAAAAAAAAAAAAAAAAAAAAAAAAAAAAAAAAAAAAAAAAAAAAAAAAAAAAAAATGAAAAAATGATTTTAATTTAAAAAAAAAAAAAAAAAAAAATCATTTTCATTAAATTCTTTAAAAAATTAATAAAAACAAATAATAATAAATACAAGTAATAACAAATAACAAATAATTAATAATAATAAAAACAGATAAATATAAATAGGAATAAGTTTATCAAATTATTATAAAACTATAAAATAGTGTAAGATTACTCTACTATCTATACATACGCACATATACACAATCTATCTCTCATTCACATATGTTTATTTTTAAAATGAAATTAATAGCAACACACTCACACACATACATATATATACACACACACCATATATATTTTTATATATACATACCCACACCACACTCCCACCAAAATTATTTTAAAATGTGTGTGTTTGTTTTAATCGAATTGATTCAATGATACATATTTATATTTTATATTTTTTTTTTTAAAATTTATTATTTTATATTTTTTTTTGTGTTAATATAACTTTTATAATTTTAAAATATTCTAATACTTTGATTTCTTTGTTTGGTACAACAAATTCATATTTTATTTTTTCTGCAAAGCTTTGGATATTTTTTAGTCACACCATAAAAACCCAATTTTTTCAATTTATTAAAAAAAAAAAAAAAAACATTTTTTTAATTAAAAATTGTGTAGTAGCTGCATTCAGATACAATTAAAGTATGTGTTTTTTTATATTTATTTAGAATTAGTTTATAGTTTAAATTTTCAATCATATAGATATTAGAAATACAGAATATATAAAAAAAAAAGAAAAAAAAATAATTAAAAAAAAAACAAATATATGTAGACACAAACAGATACATACACACAGATACAAACCACCACAAAAAAAATACAACAACAGATAACATAGTCATTCATCCTCATATACATAAAAAACAAACACCTACACACACATCAAACACACACAATTTATTTTTAAAATTAATTTATCATTTATTTATCTTTACCAATCATTCAAAATTACTAACATTTATTTTATTGTTTTAATTTATATATAATATAAATAAATAAACATAAACAACAAACAGGGTTATAAACACAAAACACATAAATATATTTATTTATTTTTTAAATTTCCAATTTTTCTTTTTTATTTTTTTTATAAATATATATATATTTTTTTGTATATGTATAATCTTATTTATTCAATAATTACACAACACCATCACCAATAATTAAATCAATGCATATATTTTATTTAGTAAACTCGAAAAATAAAACAACAACAAATACCATCAATAATTTTAGTATTAAAGATGACAGGAAATGGTTAAATAATAACAATAATAATAATATAATAAATAATAATGGTAGCAGTAGCGATGATAACGACAGCAATAACAACAACACAAACAATGAAATAAATAATAATGATAGCAATGGTAAAAATAGGATTGATCAATTTCCACATCAAGTTGGTGGTCATTCGGCAATGTTATCCATTGAAGGAAATATTTGTAAACCGCTTATAAACAGAGAATTACAATTCTATGAATTCTCTCAACTTCGTGATAATATCCATAGTTTTTTCATCTCTCCATTCATAGCAAATTTCTATGGTGTAGTAGATGTTTTAAAATCAAAAAATGAAGAATTATCACCACAACAACCAACAGCATTACCACATCAATCTCAGTCTCAATCTCAATCGCAACAACAACAATATAATAATAATATAATAAATAATAATAATAAGAATAAAATTAAAGATTGTAAACATCCAAGTGGTACACAACAAAGTTATATAGTGTTACAAGATTTAACAGTAGATTATAAGAAACCGTGTATTGTAGATATTAAAATTGGAACTAGACAGAGAGGTGCTATTTGTTCATCGACTACATCAACATCACATGGCATTAGAGTTTGTGGAATGAAAATATTTTCACCAGAATTGGGAAATATAGTTTTTGATAGATATTATGGTAGAACTTTAAATTCTGAAACTTTGGAAGATTCATTATTAAATTTCTTTACCAGTAATATATTAAATAGTAGTAACAGTAGTACCAACAATAATAATAATAATAATAATAATATTAGTATTGATTTCCATTTACAAAGAATAACTCTTATCGAATCAATTATTCAAAAATTAAGTCAAATTGAATGTATGTATTAAAGATTTGTGTATTAATTAATATTAATAATATTAGTCTACTAATCCCAGGTTCTTTGATATACAGGTATATTATCAAACAAGAATGGAAGGTTCCCATTTAAAATTTATTCTAGTAGTTTATTAATTATCTATGAAGGTGAACATGGTGATAATGAAATCATTCAACAAAAGCAGTCAAATAATAGTAATAACAATGAAATTAATAATAATCCATTTAATGATTCATCATCTTCTTCTTCAGCAGCGTCATCTTGTACAACAACACCTTCTCAATCACCAACTACAAATTTATTAAATTCTGATAGTATTCAAAGTTCAACAGATTCATTTATAGATAATAATAACAACAATGTAAATAATAATAGTGGTAATATTCAAAGAAATATAAATTTAATATTAGATCCATCAAAAACAACAAACAGAAACAGTGGTGGTGGAAGTAGTAGCAGCAGTAGTGCAGATATTACAATGGTCGAAGATATGGAAGATGGATTTCAATCATTTGCTAGTGAAGAAGATGTTGATGAATCTTATATTTCAAGTGATTTAGATTCAGATTCGGATGAAATCGATTCAACACGTTGTCTTAATAGTAATCGTAGTAGTAGAAGTAATAGTAAATCAAAATCAACGAAATCATCACAATTAATTAAAAATGATGTTAAAATGATTGATTTTGCTCATGCTATACCGCTTCATGAAAAAGATGCAGAAGAAGATGATGGTTATCTCTTTGGAATTCAAAATCTTCAATTATTATTATTTAAAATTAAATCTAGACTTTTATTTAGTTTAAATATTCAACAATTGGCAAAAAATAATTCAATTAATAATATCATCAACAACAGCAACAATAATAATGATATCATAATTTCAGAACCTTCTTCACCAAATTCTTCTTTTTCTTCATTAAGTAATAGTAGTACAATTATTGACTCAAACAACAATAACAATAATAGTAATAATTATGACAATGAAAGTGTTTCAAGTAATTTTGATTATTCATTTATGAAAATGTTTAATAATCAAAATTATCAACAATCACAACCACAACAATTATAATCAAAATAAATAACAAATAATACAATCAAAATAATATAGAAACAATATCAAATTTAAAAAAAATAATAATAATTAGAAACCAATAAAATAAATAAAAATAAAAACTTTTTTTTTTTTTTTTTTAAAATGTGTGTTAGTAAAAGTTTAATTGATATTTTACATACTGAAACAACATTAATTGGAACAATTGTTTTTAGTGGATCTTCTTTATACTTTAATTCTAAATTTACAGCAGCTTTTTCCAGTATGTTATAACCAATTGTTTCATTAATATTAAGCCACGATCTTTAAACTTTTCTCAATTTTTACTTTTGCTTCTGCCATTTTATTTTAATATTTGTTGAATTAAAAAATAATACTATACTCATAATACTATTTTGAAATAATGAATTTATATACAACAAACCAACAAATTCAAAAATTAAAAAAAAAAAACTCTAACATCACATTAATAAAAATGGAATAAAATCATCTTTTGTTATAATTTATTTTTAAAATCAGTTTTGGTTTGTTCAAACAATGAGTTTGCTCACTTTAAATTTATCACACCAAATCACTCAAAGAGTTTATTAAATTAAAAAAATAATTTAAAATTATATCTAAAAACTATAAAATTTTATTTTTTAATTTTTTTTTTTCAATTTCATTTTTTTTCAATTTCATTTTTTTAACAACACATTATATATTTATTTTATGTGTTACTATACTATTAAAACATGTTTAGCAGATTAAATTTAATTAGTAAAACTATTTCAAAGAGTATTAATATTATTGGTAGTAGCAATACAATTAAATCAACATCATCATCGTCATCATTATTATTTGGGAAATCATCAACATTATCATCAACATTATCATCAATTAGATTTTATTCAAATGTAAATGAAATACCACCAAGAGATTCAGATAATTTTGATGTTGTAATTGTAGGTGCTGGACCAGCAGGTTTATCAGCAGCAATTAGATTAAAACAATTATCAGAGAAAGCAGGTAAAGAATTACGTGTTTGTGTTGTTGAAAAAGGTGCAGAAGTAGGTGCACATATATTATCAGGTGCAGTAATGGATCCAAAAGCATTGGATGAATTAATACCAGATTGGAAAGAACGTGGTGCACCATTATCAACTGAAGTTACAAAAGATAAATTTTATTTTCTTACTGAAGGTCATTCAGTTAGATTACCAACACCACGTTTAATGAATAATCATGGTAATTACATCATTTCATTGGCAAATGTAACACGTTGGTTAGGTGAACAAGCTGAATCATTAGGTGTTGAAGTGTATCCTAGTTTTGCTGCATCTGAAGTATTGTATGACAATGATACTGGTGCAGTTAAAGGTATTGCTACAAATGATATGGGTATTGCAAAAGATGGTAGTCATACTTCAAATTATACACGTGGTATGGAATTAAATGCAAAGTTAACATTGTTTGCTGAAGGTTGTAGAGGTAGTTTAACTAAAACATTGTTTGAACGTTACAATTTACGTGATGAATGTGATGTTCAAACATTTGGATTGGGTATTAAAGAAACATGGGAAATTAAACCAGAAAAACATGAACAAGGTTTAGTTATTCATACTTTAGGTTACCCATTAATGGGTGAAGCTACTGGTGGTAGTTTTATTTATCATGCAGAAAACAATACTGTTAGTTTAGGTTTGGTAACATGTTTAGATTATTCAAATCCATACCTTAATCCATATCAAGAATTTCAAAAGTTAAAAAGTCATCCACTTGTTAGGGATATGTTGGAAGGTGGTACTTGTATTCAATATGGTGCAAGAACAATTAATGAAGGTGGTTTTCAATCAATTCCAAAATTGATATTCCCAGGTGGTGCATTAATTGGATGTACAGCTGGTTTTGTAAATGTACCAAAGATCAAAGGATCTCATTACGCTATGAAAACAGGTATACTCGCAGCAGAACAATCATTTGATCAATTGATAAAGTGTCAAGAAGATGAAGCTGAAGGTAAACAAACTGTTGAACCAATATTGGCAACTGAATATCCAGTGGAATTAAAGAAATCTTGGGTATGGAGTGAATTAAAAGAAGTACGTAATTTAGGGCCATCATTACATTATGGTTTATTACCAGGTATGGCATATGGTGCATTGGATATGTATATTTTACGTGGTAAAGCACCATGGACATTTAAACATGGTAAAGCTGATAACGAACGTTTAACACCTGCTGCAGATAACAAAAAAATTCAATATAAAAAACCTGATGGTCAAGTTACCTTTGACTTAATGACTTCGGTAATGAGATCTGGTACCAATCATGAAGAAAATCAACCAATTCATTTGAAAGTTAAAGATATGCAAGTTGCAAAAAAAGTTAATCGTGATATTTACGATGGTCCAGAAGGAAGATATTGTCCAGCTGGTGTTTATGAATGGGTAGAATCTGATAAAGGTGAAAAAGAGCTCATAAGAAATAATATATTTTGTTTACATTGTAAAACTTGTGATATTAAAGATCCAACTCAAAATATAAATTTCACTGTACCAGAAGGTGGTGGTGGTCCATCATATGGTTCAATGTAAAAAAAAACAATCATAAATCATATATACATTTACACAAATAATAAAACATCTTTTAAAATTATTAATATAATTTTTTCTTTTTTTTTTTTTTTTTTTTTTAAATTTTTTTTTTTTTTTTTTTAATTTTTTTTAATTTTTTTTTTTTTTTTTTTTTTTTTTTTTTTTTTCCCATTGCAAGCCCAACAACACACAAATAAAAAGGTAATCATATTAAATATATGTTTTATATAAATTAAATATTTAATTTAATATACTAATTTATATACAATTGTTTATTTTTAATAAAAAAGATGCAAGCTAAACCATCATTTGTTTTAAGAAATCCATCTGCCAACAAAGGTAAGATATTTTAAACAACGTTTTAAAAATAAAAAAACACCCATAACAAAAAATAGTAATATATGTGATCAAAAAAAAAAAATTTGTTTTTTTTGAAATTTCCGTTATACCGAAAATATTTAATTAAAATTTAATCACAAAATTAGTGGGATCACTCACCACCAATTCAATACCACCACACCAACAAATTATTAATATTAATAACACCCATATTATTAATTAAATTTAGGTACTGGATTTAATAACGAAGAAAGAGAAAAATTAGGATTAAAAGGTTTATTACCACCAAAAGTAGAATCATTACAAGAACAATCAGATAGAGCATTATCACAATTTACATCATTTACCAATAATTTGGAAAGATATATTTTCCTCAATTGTTTACGTGATCGTAATGAAACATTATTTTACTATTTACTTTCAAACAATCTTGAATTGATGATGCCAATTATTTATACACCAACAGTTGGTGAAGCATGTCAAAAGTTTGGTAATGAATTTCGTTTTGCACAAGGTATGTACTTTGCATCACGTGATAAAGGATCAATTCGTGCAATGATGGATAATTGGCCAGCCGATGGTGTTGATATTATCGTTGTATCAGATGGTTCACGTATTCTTGGATTAGGTGATTTAGGTACCAATGGTATGGGTATTCCAGTTGGTAAATTACAATTGTACGTTGCAGGTGCAGGTTTCCATCCAACTCGTACTCTCCCAGTAATCATTGATTCTGGTACAAACACAAAGAAATATTTGGAAGATAAATATTATTTGGGTGAACGTCATCCACGTATTCCAGATTCAGAATATTATCCATTGGTTGACGAATTCCTTCAAGCTGCTTACAATAAATGGCCAAAGGTTATCGTTCAATTTGAAGATATTTCCAATGATCATTGTTTTAATTTACTCGATGAATATCGTAATAAATACCTTTGTTTCAATGATGATATTCAAGGTACTGGTTCAGTAATTCTCTCTGGTTTCATCAATTCAGTACGTGCTGTTCAAAAACCAATCAAAGAACATCGTATTGTATTTTTAGGTGCTGGTTCAGCTGGTATTGGTGTTGCTGATTGTATCATGTCATTATTTGAAGAGGCTGGTATTAGTAAAGATGAGGCCAGAAAGAGTTTCTGGTTTGTTGATTCTAAAGGTTTAATCACTACAACTCGTGGTGATGAACTTACCTCTCAAAAGAAAGCATACGCTCGTAATGATTACACTTACCAATTGAAATCACTCTTGGAAGTTGTTCGTGATGTTAAACCAACTGCAATCATTGGTTTATCTGGTATTGGTGGTTCATTCTCTCAAGAAGTCATCGAAGAAATGGCAAAACACGTTGAACGTCCAATCGTTTTCGCTCTTTCAAATCCAACTACAAACGCTGAATGTACTGCTGAACAAGCTTACACATGGACCGATGGTCGTTGTATTTTCGCTTCAGGTTCACCATTTGCACCAGTTATTTATAAAGGTCAAACATTTGTTCCAGGTCAAGGTAATAATATGTACATTTTCCCTGGTCTTGGTTTAGCTGCTTCAGTTTGTCAAGCACGTCATATCACTGATGCTATGGTTATCACCGCTGCTAAAACCCTTGCTGAATTTGTTGATGATTCTGAAGTTTTAACCGGTAAAATTTATCCAGGTCTTTCTCATATTCGTGAAATCTCTACTAGAATCGCTGTTAGAGTTATTGAAAAAGCATATGAAGAAGGTATGGCTACACTTCCACGTCCAGATGATATTTTAGCATTAGTTAAATCACAACAATACGTTCCAACTTATGACAATAATAGTAATTGACTATCTAACCAACAACAACCAAAATTAATTTCAAAATTATAAAAACAAACAATCAAAAAAAAATAATAACAACCACCAACAAGCAAGTAGTAATAATATAAATAAATTTATCGCGCATATATGATAGATTAAACAAATAAAACACATTATAATCATCATTTTTTAATATATACATATAAAATACCTATTTTTAGATCAAATATTTACAGTTTCAAATGCTTATATTCGAAGTAATTCTTGATTTTTTATAATTCTCAACTTTTTGGGTCTTTCTCGGCATTTTAAAAAAATTGATGCATATCTACGATTAGGTTCTTGACCATTTGAGAATAAAAAAACATTTATTTCAATTTTTATTTTTTAAAATTACGAGTTTTGTAAATAAAAGAATCAATTTTTTTTTGAAGCATTCATTATTTTAACCTTGATCAGAAGCAAATAATATACTATATATAAAAAAGAAAATGAATACAGCAAAAGTTAAAACATTAAAACCAAGTGGTTGCACTCAATCATTTGGATCATTTGAATTAATATATCCACAAAATTTACATGGTGTAATTGAACCATTAGAAGTAAGTAAAATATAAAATTGGTAGTTTTCGTAATTTTAAAATTGTATAAATATATTAACAATTTTTTTTTTTTCTCTTCTTTTCATTTTTTTTTTTTTTTAATGTATAGTTTGAAACAACAGTCAAAAGTATAAATGCTAAATGTCATTCGGTATTATCAAAGAAATACATGTTATTATTTTTATTTTCATTAGTTGGTTTAATTTTAATTATTTCAGGTTTTGTTAAATTTGCAAATGATTCAAATACTCAAATGAATAATTTTGAAAATGGTGGTTCGTTAAATTTTAATTCACCAGCTAAATCTGCAGGTGGTTCTGTAGTATTAATTGTAATTGGTTTCATTTTAACATTTGTTGGTTGTTGTAGTTATGGTATTGTTTTCATGATATTCAAAAATAAAGTAAGTAATAATAGAAAATTTATTAATGTATTTATAAATATATACTAATTTGATTAATTATTATATTATAGGTATTAAATAAAATTAAAGAAGAATTAATTGTTGTAAATTCACATTTCTCATCAAGAAGAATTTCATGGAATTTAGAAAGTGAAATGGTTATTAAATATATTCCAGATCATGAATATAATACCCATAAATCAAACTCTGCATATATGCAACGTGTTAAATTTGACAGAAATAATCGTCCATATGAAGAAGTACAAGTTCATTTCATTGAAATTCAATTCCCAGCTCTTCCAGGTATGCCGATTCATCCACAATTCCAACAACCACAAGTACAATTTTCACAACAACAACAACAACATCATCATAATCAACCACAAGCACATCTATCAATTGGTTTCGGGGGTGGTTTCAATAACAACAAAGTACATTTATCAATGGACGAATTCTAAAAAAAAAAAAGGTCATATGCCATACCAAAAAAAAAAATATAAATAAATGTAAATAATAATAAAAAACCAATCACAACACAATGTGTGACAACATTTCTTCATAATAAAGATAAAGGTTTGGTATTGTAAAATATCGCCAACCGATTTCAGAAAAAAGATATTTTTTCTATCTTTTTTCTTTTTTTTTGAGTGAAACGAACGGAATAAATTTCAACTGTTTATTTAGCTGGAAAGAATACAAATAAAGGAACGGAATACCTATTTTTATTTATTTATTTATTATTATTTTTAAATATAAAACCAATTGAGAAAATAAAATTTATTATAAACAACAAACATTAAACAACAAACATCAAATAAACAAACAAATAATGAAGATAATATTACTTTTATTATTAATTTTAAGTGTTTTCGCATCATCAACAATTGCAATTAAAAATAATGATGGTGGTGCTGGTATTAATCCAAATCAAGGATCATTAGATGAAAGATGGGTAACTGCAACTAGTTCACCACCAGAACCAACATGTGGTCCAGATCTTGAAGTTGAAGCATGGACTGCAAATACTCCAACACCTTGTGTTAATCCACCAACATGGAGATCAGATCAAGCAATCACTAAATATTATTAAAACCATAAAAAATAATATTAAATAAACAAAACAAACAAACAACTGTACAACAATAATGAGTATACAAGTTCAAATGGTTATCCAATAATTAATTTAATCTTTTTTCTCATTCTTTTTAAATTTCACATTCTTTTTTAAAAAAAGTCAAGTATTACACTGTGTAACTTATTATGTTAATAAATCAACTTTATTTCATTATTTCTTTTGTTTACAACTATTTTACTCTACAAATACTTTTTTCAAAACATATGGAAAGATTACAGATACCTTTTTTTATTTATAATATTTTAATAAAAATTTTTATTAAGAGGTTTAATTAATAATTGGGGGTGGAGTATTGTCATCTTCTAATTTATCTACTTGAAAAATAAGTGGTGGTGAATAACAAATGTGATTATTATCAAAACCACCATTTAAGCATTTACCATTATTCCATATTCCATTACTTCATCCCCAATTTTATTATCTACTATATATTATCTTGGACGTAAATCACTGCTTTTTATTATTGCAAACTCTTTTTTAAATAAATAAAGTTGAATATGTATATATTTACCACCATAAACAGATTTAATTTCAATTAATAAATTAAACAACAGACATAAAAAAAAATAAAATTTTTGAAAAATAAAAATATTATGATCAGCTTAAATATTATATTATTTATAATACTATAGTATTTAATATTATATTTAATTTATGGTAAATACTATGGTCATTGTTATTATTGATAATATTACAAATAAATAAATGGTTGTGTAAACAAACAAAAAAAAAATTAAATTTTAAAAAAAAATTAAAATTTAAAAAAATAAAATCAAAATTAAAATAAAATCTAAAAACTCCTTTTTTAAGATACAGTATTTAATAAATTCAATGAATTTTAATACACAGTCATCACCCACACTTGTGTGTGAAAAGTTGAAAAATAATTAACTGAATTGTGATTTTTAATTATTTAAGTATGAAGTATAAAACAAAATCAATTTTAAATTTAAATAAAAAAAAAATACAATAAAAAAAAATAATTAACAATCAATTGTTTCATTTATTACATTATATTAGAACTTAATATTTATGTGTGTGGTAGTATTGTTAAATTTTGCAAATTTAATTTGTCTTTATGCGCTTTAAAAAATCTTTTTAAATTTTTTTTATTTTATTTTTTTTTATTTTTTTATTGTGAAATATTTTTAATACGTCAACAAAAACATACATACACCATATATATAAATAAAAATAATAAAAAATATACTGAAA
>JABXES010005516.1:0-34804 GCA_013375695.1 Dictyostelium brefeldianum
ATTTAATATTAAATTACATTTATAGATATTTATTAATAAATGTACAAATATATACAATAGTCATAGTCAATATATTTTAAAATACATTGACTATGACTATTATTTATTTGAACAAAACTTGAACAAATATTGATATTAATTTTAAATTAAATTATTTATTTTATTTTTTCTTTTTTTTTTTTTCTTTTTTTTTTGATTTTTTTTTTCAAATTTTTTTGAAATTAAACAAATAAACAAATATAATATGACAACAAATTATGTAGTTGGATCACCAATTGCAAATATGGTATCACCAGCAACAACTACATCATCAACAACAACTACCACTATTACTGCTACAACAAATATACAGCCAATTAATATAGAAGATTTTCAATTATTTCCTATGATTTTAGATATTTTATCAAAAGTTAAAGAGGATGAAATTGAATTAATTAGAGCAATCAATTTAGCAAATGAAACAAAAACTAAAACTATAGAAACATTAAATAAATTACCTGGTATAAATAGATCATTAGAAGATCAAGAAAACTTATTAAAATCATATAAACAAACATTAAAGAAAAAAGAGTAATGTCATTCATATGATATTACACCCACCAATTCATTATCAAACATGCACTAACAGTAACACTCATATACAGAGAATTATTAGAGAAATTAAACAAATTAGAAATATTTCAAAAATATAATAAATTAAAATCACCACAACAAGATGGTGATAGTACAGAAACAGAGGCAACAGAAATAACAACAGAAACAACAACAAACGAAACAGAAAATGATAATATGAAAGAATAAAATAGTAATCATTATTATATATATACAGTGTTTATTTATTTTATAATCTATGTGAAAATTGGATTTGAAATACAATCTACAACTAATAAAGGTGTAATTTCACTATTGTTGTTATTACCATTATCTTTAAAAGGCGAAGAAATACCAGTGAAATAAATATTTTTACCAATTAAACCAACAACTTGATTATCATAATCTTTTGCATATTGATATTCAATTGGAAATGAAAATATTTCTCTACAATAAAAACTAGCGATTTTTAAATTTGCAAATGTACTTTCAACACCACCAACACTATTATCACCATTATCACCATTACTGTCAATTAATTGAATAATTAAATTTAATTCAACCAATATTAAGCTTTCAACAATTGATTTACATTTTGAACAAAAGAAATGTTCAATTTCATCCAAGGAACCATCTTGATTTGAAATTAAATATTCATTTGGAAATAGTGCAACCGGTGATTGACATTTACAACAACCACGATAAATAAATTGATTACTATTGTTTTCAATGATTTTACCATTAAAATTTGATAAACAATCATATTGGAAATAAAGTTTAAATGGATCTTCTAAATTTTCAACGTTAGGTAATTTGAAATCAATTAAATATTTTAATAATTTTGTTGGTCTTGAATCATCACCACCAATACCAATTCCACCATTAAAAGTTTGAATTTGATTACCAGCATCCACTACTAACACTTGTTCTTCTTTTGTATGATCAATAATTGAAAATTCATCTGCTAATAATAAACTTGTATTATCTTGATATGGTAATTGAATTATACAATGTTGAATCAACAAATGATCGCCAACCATTAATTTTTCCAATTGATGAAATTGATTTTCAATTTTAATTCCAATACAATGATCACCTTGTTGTTGTTCACCATCACCATTGCCATCACCATTAAAATTATCAATTAAATATACAATAAATTGTTGATCAGAAAAATGTTGTTTTGAAATGTATGCAATTTTACCTTTAACTGATAACCTTTGATAAAAGTATGAAGCATCTTCAAATGTTGGTATACTTGATGCTAATAATGTAACTGCATCTTGAACATTACAGGGTATAATTGGTTTATACAATTGAATAAATGATGGATTTTGAGTTGATTTAATAAAATATTTACTTTGTTCAGATACACGGAAAACAGTTTGATTAAATTGTGATTGTAAACGATCTTCACCACCATTTTTTAAAACCCCAACATAATGTGATAAAAATGAACCAAAATTTGAACACCTATTAATATTCTTATTTTCAATGAATATTAAATTTGTGAAGAACACTTCTTTAAATATATGATCGTTATCCAATATACTCTTCCATTGATCAATGTATACTAAAGGTACTTGAATTTCTGCAATTGCACCATTTAAATTTGTAACATAAATTGATATAACATTATTCTTTATATTTTCAATTGGTTGTTGATCATGATTCTTATAAAAACATTGAAATAGTACAACATGTATATTTATATCTATTGAATTTTGAGTAACATTTTCCAATTCTAATATTTCACAATTATTTATAATTCTATTTAAATTTTCATCTTCATCATTAACACCACCACTTATACCGCTACCACTACCAATACTTGTATTTGATCTTTTCAATGATTTCAATAATTCATTTTGAGGGTTTTCAATTTGAATTGTTTCAAATACATTTGTAATTTCATCAATTGGTCCTATGGTTGAAGTTGTTGCTGTGGTACTATCATTACTATTGTTGTCTAAATGAGAGATATGTGATAATATTATATTACTATTTTGAGATTGAATGTTTTGCCAATATTCAACGATTACATGCGATCCGGTAGTTAATTTTAATTCAGATTTAGCAGCAATCATTTGGAATAATACGGTTATTTGTTTTGATGTACCCTGATCAGTATTTATAATTTGAATGGAAGGATCATTTGGATCGGGTATTAAGAATGAAGATGTATCTAACCAATTTGAACAAACACAAATACAAACATAAACATGTGGTTGTAATAATGAAGGTGTTTGAATTACACGTATATGTAAATCACGTTTATAATGATTTGGTACACCAGAATTTGATGATAGTAATTTAGTTGTTGCAACATTATTCTTTCTTGATACTAATTCATAATTATGTTTTTGTTTTGTCAATACTTTTAATAACTTTTCAGCAAGACCACCTCTTTCATATTTCTTGTTAATATTTAATTGTTTCATAATTGGTATTGAACTATTACCACCACTTGCTTGATTCATATTTATATTATTTGCATGATCATTTTTAATGATTGAATCTGATAATAATTCCAACCATTTATTCTTTGATTTTGAATTATTTTGAAATTGACTATCATTACTGTTGTTGGTATTATTATTATTTGCTGTTGTTGGTATATTATTATCATCACTAAATATAACATCGTCACTAAAATCATCAATATTTGAATCTGTTGTAACTATATCATCTTTTAAATCTGGTATTGGTCTTGGTATTTTAAATATATTACCAGTTATAACTGGTTTTAATGGTGATATGCTATTATTATTGTTGTTATCGGTGTAATTATTGTTGTCGTCGTTATCTATAATTTCATCTTCGTCTACATAAATGTATCTTTTTGAATTTGGTGATCTTTTAGTTCTATCTCTGAATAATGGAGGTGGTGGTGAAGGTGGTACAGATTCATAGTTTTTATTATTATCTTCAATATCTTCAATACTATCATTTCTAAATGGATTTGCGAATGGTGTTGTTTTGTTTGTTGTTTTAATATTTGAATTTGAAATTAAAGTATTGTCATCTTCAATAGGTTCATCATCATCTTCATTACTTAATTGGTTACCACCCATTAAATTATTGATATCAATATCGTGATTAATGGTGTTATTGTTGTTATTGTTATTATTGTTGATTTCATCTTTATCATCATCCCAATCAAAACTTTTAATTGATAAATGACTACTACCTCTAATCATATTTACTAAATTGAATGGAGTTGATAATTTTTGTTGTTGTTGAGTTGAAGTTGGTTGTGTTCCTGATATTTGAGATGAAAGTGATAAACTATCCATGTGGTTATTATTATTACTATATGCATTTGGTCTTTGTGTTGCTTCAATTGAACTTGAATAATCATTAATATTAGCTTGTTGAGGTTGATACTTTTGTTGTGAATCTCTAAGCATTGTACCAAAATGTTTTTTATCATTTTTAAAACTATTTGATCTTTTTGAAAATGGATATATACCATTATTATTGTTGTTGCTGTTGTTGTTATTTTGATTATTTACAATTGATACTACTTGTTGTTGTTGCTGTTGCTGTTGTTGATATTGTTGTCTCTGTTTTTGTTGTGATTGTTGTAGTTTTTGTGCTATAGTTTGATGTGGTTGTTGTGCATACTTTTGATTATTATATATAACTACACCACCATTGTTTTTACTATTTCTATTATTTAAATTATATCTAAATTCTTCTTGTGTTGGTGTTAATGAATAACTTTGTGATGATTGTGTTGATTGAATAATACCATCATCATAACTTGAACTAACATTACCATATTCTTGTTGTTTATATTCTGTTATATTATCGAAATTCCTTTTACTTTGTGGTCTTTGTTGTTGATGTTGCGGTTGTTGATATTGAGGTTGCTGTTGTTGCTGTTGATGTTGCGGTTGTTTATATTGTGGTTGCTGTTGTTGATGATGATGTTGTTGTTGATATTGTGGTGGTTGTTGTTGTTGTTGTTGATGTTGATGATGTTGTTGTGAGAAGTTATTAAATTGAGGTGATAAATTGAGTCTATTATTATTATTGTTACTTGTTTTAAATATATCACCATCATCAGACATATCTTTATATTGATTACTAATAGGTTGTTTTGATTTAATTGGTGTAATTTTACTTTTTATTGGAGAAGGATTGCTTTCAAAATTATTTTGCAGTTTTTGTTTGAAAGGTGAACCACCAAGTTTTGATCTAAAATCTTGAAATGTTGATGTACTAGTAATATTGTTATTATTGTTTATATTATTTGCTTGATTGTTTTTTTGTAGTTTCTCTACGTTATCCCATTGAAATGAAGGTTGTTCTTGTATTATTTCTTTCTTTTTTTGATCGGATCTATCATTCTTTATAGGTGATTTAAATATATTTGATTTAGTTGGTGTATTATTATTATTATGAGGAGGTGGAGGATGAGGAAAGTTATTATATTTAATAGGTGTGTTTTGTTGCTGATGTTTATTTTGTTGAATATAGTTAATACTAGTACCCATAAAGCCATTATCTGTTACTATATTACTATTGTTAGTCATTTCGTCACTTATTTCAATGGACTCTTCTGAAATGTCTTCCTCCTTATTATTACCATCGTCAATATCATCTAATGATATAACCACCTTACTAGTATATGGTATACTACCAATAGTGTTGTGGTTTTTAGGTTTATTATTATTATTATTATTATTACTATTACTGATATTGTTATTGTTTCTATTATTTACAGATTGTTGTTGAGATACACTTATTTTATAATCAAAATCTTTATATGATTCGTCATAGTTTGGTAAATCAAAATCATTACTACTATCATTATGTTGTTGTTGACTATTTTGTCTTTTCTTGTTATTCATTTTCTAACTCTGTAACTATAAAACTAAAAAGTTATGTATATTGAGACTTTGAAAATCAAAAAAAAATATAACAATTTTCAATGAAAAAAAAAAAAAAAAAAGTTTTTACATGAAAAATCCGATTTTGATAAAAAACTACACTTTTACTATGACAGGAACAAACAATTAAATTTTAAATGTGTATCACATTAAATAATAATAAACTCAAGTGAAATTCACACACAAAATATAAAAATTAAATCTAAAAATCTATAAAATTATACCAAAAAAACAAAATAAAAATTTTTAACTAAAAAAGGAAATTTACTTTTTTTTTTTTATATTTTAAAATAATATTTTTATTTATTTTAAAATAGTTTTTTTCAAAATAATCTACAGAAAAAAAAGTATATATATAAATTTTTCAAAATAAAATTGTTTTATTCATAAATTACTTCTCTCATTTTTACAATAATAATTTGTTTAATAATAAAAAAAAAAAAATTCGTATACACATACAAATTTTATAGTTTATAAAATAAATAAAAATAGATAAATAAATAAATAAATAAATCAAAATGTCATTTAATTTATTAACAAATATAACAGTAGATGAATTACACAATTCACCAAAATCAAAGGATATGATTACTGTTAAAAATACAGATTCAATACCTTCAGTTTTTAAGGTAAATTATATATTACCTTATTAATATGTTATATAACTAGTTTATTAATAAGTTCTGTATGTATTTACAGACATTATCAAAAAATGGAATTTTATCAGTACCTGTAATTAATGAACAAGGTAGACCAATTGGATTAGTTGATTATGTTGATATTGTAAATTGTGTTGTTCAAATTATCAATCATACCGATTTATTGGGAAATGATTATTACTCATTTTTAGAAAGAGAAGACTTATTTAATCATACATATGCATCTTATGTAACAGATTTATCACAAAGAAATCCATTTATTCCAGTTGTTAAAGGTGCATCACTATTGGAGGCAATTACAGTTATGACAAAGAATCAAATTAATCGTGTACCTGTAGTTGATAACAATGTAAATGGTCAAGCTGAAGGTGCAACTATTGTAAATTTAATTACACAATCTGCAATATTAAATTACTTGGGTAAAAACATTGATTCACTTGGTAAATGGTCATTAAAATCAATAAAAGATTTAGGATTCAAAGAAAAGAAAGTAATTTCAATTGATTTTAACAAGAGAGCATTGGAAGCATTTGAATTAATGGCAAATAACAAGGTTAATGGTGTTGCTGTAAACGATGAAAAAGGTCATATCATTGCAAATATATCTGCAAGAGATTTAAAAGAATTACTCAATGAAACAAGAGTATTTGAAAATCTATATCTATCTGTTGGTGAATTCATTTCAAAAGTACGTCAACAAGATTACAAAGCAATCAATCCTTCCATTTCATGTCATATGAATGATTCTTTGGCAAATATTATAACTAGAATGGTTGCTGCTAAAATTCATCGTGTCTACATAATTGATGAAGAAAGAAGACCAATTGGTGTTATTTCAATTCACGATATTTTAAATAAAATATTAGAAAATATAAACAATTCTACAACTGGCAATGCTTCAATTAAACCAATGCAATAAAACAAAAAATTAAAAAACAAATAAAAACAATATATTGTTACTGTTTTTATTTTCAATATTCAATTAAAAAATCTGCAAAATTTTTACATGTTTTTGGAAAACGGCTAGTTGTTTAATTTCATTATAATATCCAATTACAATTACGGTTTTTGTTTTTATTATTATCTAGATAACTTCTAAACCAATGTATTTAATTTATACAGTTATACCTTATATTGAGAATAATTGATTTCGATATTTATATGTCTTTACCTTCACCTGCTTTAGAAATTTATAGATTTTATTTTTATTTAAAAAATATCAGTTTTTGGTGACAATTCATAAGTTTACTTTCTTACTGACTCTGCATTAAAAAAATAATAATATATATTTATTGTTATATAAATTTTGTATATATTCAATAAAATATTTATTCAAAACACAATATTCAGATGGCATATTAGTTTAAAAAAAGAAGATTTTATTGAGTTTGTGGTAATTTATATTTTTTTATTAATTGTTATTTATATTTGATTTGTTTATTATATGTTTTATAGTAATTTGGTTTTATGTGAGTATGTGTATGTATGAATGTACTCTTTTTAATATGCATTATCAATTAAATAATCTGCAAGTTTTTCACAGCAAACTGCTGCATTACCCTATAAAAGTTTGTATATTTATATATATTAGGAATTTAAAATATTAAATTTCTTAATATGTTGTTGTTAAAAATTAGTTTATATTTACAGGTTGTTTAGTTTCATCATAATAACCAATTATAATGAGTGTATTTGTCTTTACTAACACAATACCAGTTGCACCTTTTTTACCATAAATTGATCTTGCATCACCTTTAATACCCATATATTTAACTCCATTTGCAGCTACACCTTTTGCAAATACATCAGCTGGGCTCTTAAATAAATTTGATATGTTTAAACCTTCACCTGCTTTTAGACCCATACCTTTAGAAGTAGCATAAGTACTACCATCTAAACCAATAATTGCAGCTTCTGAAACTGAACCTGTTCCAATTAATTGTTCATCAACATATCCCTTTATAATTTAAATATATATGAACATATTAATATTATTTAATCATGATAATATTTACAATATTCATATATATGATAGCAAAAACATACTTGCCAGGTCATTTTTTATTATTATATTATTTATTTATATTTTTTATTTATTTTATAAAAAAATATATATAAAAAAAAAAAATTTCATATAAATGAGTTTTAATATTTTTTAATTTTAATTTTAATCCCAAAAATAGATTTCAAACCAATCAAAAATAACAAACATTAATCATACTAAAACAGTTTTTATTTGAATAGTCATTTTACACATTAAAAATCATCAAATGATAAAAAAATCTGTTTTTTTTGGTGATTTAATGAGATTTTTATAATTTGAAAAAAATGATACATCACACATAAAACATTATTCAACAATAAAAAGTAAAATAAGAATTTTTACAATCATTATGACCAAGTTTGTTATTTTCTTAACCAATTATAAATTTGATATGTTTAAACCTTCCCCTGCTTTTAAACCCATACCTTTTGAAGTAGCATAAGTACTACCATCTAAACCAATAATTGCAGCTTCTGAAACTTGACCGTTCTAACTAAATTTTCATCGTCAATTACTGTCCAAACCACTATAAAGTAATTGTAATTTTGTTTAATTTGGTGGTTTAATATTCATAATTAAATTCAACAAATAGAGATAATAATTTTATTTTTAAAAGTTTTGTTTGTTAGAAATTAATTAAGGTGAGAGTGTATGTTCTTTTTTTAAATGAATTTTCAATAAAATAATAAGCAAGTTTTTCACAGCAAACTGCTGCATTACCCTATTAACGTTTTGTATTATAAAATTAGAATTTAAATTTCTTAATGTGTGATTTAAAACATCCCATATTGATATAAAATCTACAAAATGTATTTGCAAGTGGTTTAGTTGTTAGAGGAATTAAATTCATGGATATTTATTTATCAAATACACTCATTATAATTGCATATTAAGATGAAACTAAACAACCCTGAATTTTATCATCAACAAAACAATCACATCATCATTTCTTCGCCTTCTTTAAAATTCATACCTTTTGATGCAGCGTATTTATTACCATTTATATCAATGATTGCAGCTTCTGAAATTTGAAACAAACAGTAAAATAAATATAATAAATAAATAAAAATGAGTTGGCAAGTATGTGTTAAACTGTTTATAAAAATTATATATGTAACAACAAAACATTTATTAATTTTTATTTTTTGTGTATTTGCGTGATAATGGTAATCATATATATATGAAGAAGATTATATGATTTAAATTGATAAAAATAATTAAATTTTAAATTTTAAAGTGTGTGCGAATGTGTGTTTGTGGTAATCAATATAATTTATTGAAAATGTGATAAAAATTAATTTAATGATAAATTATAACTTTAATAAAAACACACTCACACTTATCAAATCAAACTAAAATTATAAAAAATATAAATGACAGATATAAATAGAGAAACAACAACATCATCTCCACCATGTTCATCAGAACCAAAATTACCAACAGTTTGGTTTATAACAGGATGTAGTGGAGTTGGTGGATTTGGTAATATAATGTTAAATAAATTAATAAAACAAGGTCATTATGTTGCAGCAACTTCAAGATGTTTAAAAAGATTAATGGAAGATGTTAAATCTGAATTAATAAATGATAATAATTTCCTTGCACTTCAAGTAAACGTTGAAATTGAAGCAAGTGTAATTGATGCAATTAAACAAACAATTGATAAATTCTCAAGAATTGATATAATTGTTAATAATGCAGGTGCAGGTGTATTTGGTCCATTGGAAGAAATAACAGATTCACAAACACGTTCAATTTATGATGTTAATGTATTTGGTCCATTAAATATAATTAGAAATGCATTACCTTTTTTAAGGGCAAATAAACAATTTATATTAGGTCCAAGAATTGTAAACATTGATTCAGTTGGTGGTTACACATCAGCATTCTCTGGTTGTTCAATTTATTGTAGTTCTAAATTTGCATTACATGGTATTTCAGAATCACTATCAACTGAATTAAGTACACTGTCTCCATCATCTTCAAAAATTCATACTATAAATGTAGCACCTGGTTTCTTTGGTACAAATTTCTTTAGTAATGTAAAATTATCTTCATTACCCCGTATTAATGATTATGCATCAACTCATTCTTTTGTTGATAATCTCATTCAATCAACAAATGATCATAAAGGTGATCCTTCAATAGTAATTGACCTCATTATTAAAGTATCACTAAGTGAAAATCCACCATTACATTACTTCATAGGTCCTGACTCATACGATCTTTGGGAAAAGAAATTAGCAACCTTGCAAAAAGATATTTCAACTGATAAAGAAATTTGTATTGATACAGATAGAAAATAAAAAAAAAATTTTATATTTCGTTGTTTCTCATCTCCTCCTCATTTAACAAAATAAAATATATATATACAGGAAATATTAGCAACAATTTAAAAAAATACACCTATCAAAAAAAAACAACAATTAATTTAATTTTCTCTTAAAACAAAAATTTTAACACACATAAACTTAAAAAATTTTTTTTTTTTTTTTTTATAAATTTTTTTTTTCATAAAAACACAACATCACGGAAAATTTTAAAATTTTTTTAGATTACTAGTTTTTTAGATTATATTTAGAATGTCATCTGAAAATTCACCAAAATTGGAATCAAACAAGAAGCCATTAAAACCATTCCCAGAATGGATTAAGCCAAGTGGTAAACAAACAGACTTACAAATTAACAATTCATTAGTTGGTGGTAAACAACCATTCATATTATCAAATCCAGATGGACGTTCATTAAAATGGTATGCATGTGGTCCAACAGTTTATGATAGGTATGTGAAATTAAGAACATTATTCAAATATATAGTGTATACAAATTATAATTTAATATTAATCAAATAATACTACTATTAGTTCACATATGGGACATGCAAGAACATATATTAGTTTTGATATTATTAGAAGAATTATGAAAAATTATTTAGGATTCAATATTCAATATGTTATGAATATCACAGATATTGATGATAAAATTATTATTCGTTCCAAAGAAAATGGATGTACACATAGTGAATTATCAAAGAAATGGGAAGCAGCATTCTTTGAAGATATGAAATTATTAAATGTATTACCACCAGATGCATTGACAAGAGTAACAGAGTATGTTCCACAAATTGTAGAGTATGTAGAGAAAATCATTTCCAATGGATATGCATATGAATCAAATGGATCAGTTTACTTTGACACTGTTGCATTTCAAAAACAACATGACTATGGTAAATTAGAACCAAATTCAGTTGGTAATGAAATGAAAGTAGCAGAAGGAGAAGGTTCATTAAGTGCAGGTGTTGGTGTTGTAAATGAAAAACGTTCAAATTTTGATTTTGCACTTTGGAAGAAATCAAAAGAAGGTGAACCAGTATGGCAATCACCTTGGGGTGAAGGTCGTCCAGGATGGCATATTGAATGTTCAGCAATGGCATCTGATATACTTGGTGGTAACATTGATATTCACAGTGGTGGTTCAGATTTAAAATTCCCACATCATGATAATGAATTAGCTCAATCTGAAGCATACTATGGTAACAAACAATGGATCAACTATTTTGTACATAGTGGTCATTTGTTAATTGATGGTTTGAAAATGTCAAAATCACTTAAAAATTTCATCACCATTAAACAAGCATTGGAAAAGTATACTTCTCGTCAAATGAGAATGTTTTTCATTCTCCATAAATACGATAGACAAATGAATTATTCACCAGAGTCCATGGGTAATGCAATTGAAATTGAAAAGACATTTGTTGAATTCTTCCATACTGTTAAACAAATGATTCGTGATTCTCAAGCACCAGAAGCTGCTGCATTACCACAGTATTGGACAAACGCAGAGAAAGAGTTAAATGCACATTACCTCACTGCAAATTCAGATGTACATTCATTCATTTTGGATAATTTCAATACATCAGATGCATTGAAATCATTGAGTGATCTCGTTGGTAAATCAAATGTTTACATTAGACAATGTAAAGAAAACAAATCAAATCCAAGAATCAATTTAATCGTTTCCATTGCAGAATATATCACATACATTTTCAATGTATTTGGATTGGTTGAAGGTGGAAGTGGTGGTGGTTCAATTGGTTTTGGTACATCATCATCAGCAGGTAACCTTGAAGAAGAAATGACACCATTATTAAATGCATTAACTAAATTCCGTTCTGAAGTACGTGCATCTGCAATTGCTAAAGATACATCATCAATTCTTAATTCATGTGATGTACTTCGTGATGAAATTCTTCCATTACTCGGTATTAAAATCGATGATAAATCATCAACTACCTCCATGTGGAAATTTGAAGACAAAGAAACACTTCGTAAAGAAATGGAACAAAAAAAAGAAATTGAAAAAAAGAAACAAGCAGACAAAGAAGAAAAACTCCGTAAAGAAAAAGAAAAATTTGAAAAATCAAAAATTAATCCAAAAGATTTATTCACTTCAGAAACTGATAAATACTCTAAATTTGATGATAAAGGTTTACCAACTCATGATAAAGAAGGTAATGAAATTACAAAATCACAATTAAAAAAATTACAAAAAGAATTTGATAATCAATCAAAAGATTATAATAATTATTTAAAGAAATTATCTGAATCATCAAAATAATCAAAAATACCAATTGGTATCAACAATAACATAATCAATAATAATATATAACACCACACAAACACAACATATAAATAAAATATCTTTTTTTTTTTTTTTTCAAAATTTGAAATTTTTTGGTTTTGCTAACAAAAAAAAAAATTTTGTTTTATTAAATTTTAAAAAAACTATAGAAGTGGAGGATGAATGAATTACCAGATGATTTAGTAATTACACCACAACCATTAATTGGATTAATTGGATGTCAATCATTACATTTTTATGTTGATCAATATTTATCAACAAAACATTTATTAGATTTTGAAAGAGTTCATCCAATTACACCATCAACTACAACATCACCAGTATTATCACCAAATAGAGGTTCAGGTGGATTAGATAGTCCATTAGTATTAGGTAATAGAAATAGTGGTAATTTCTCTTCATCACCTTCAATTGATCCATTATCAATTTTAAATAGTAATAATAGTCCTTCAAATTTATCAAATCAATTAAGTGAATTAACAATACAACAACAACAACAGTCTCAATCACAACAACAATCACAACAACAACATCAAGCACCAGTTGAAGTTAATGGATGGAAAGTTCAATCAATAAATGCACCTATATTTAAAGTTATTTCACTTGAAGCAGGTTCATTATCAATGACAAAAAAAGAGAAAAGATTAGAAAGTAACAACAATACAAGTCCACAAAATAACAATAATAGTAACAATAACAACAATCCAAATGGTATAATTAAAGCAAATTGGATTCATAAACATACATTTTCAATTCCATCAGTAGTATCATTATTCATTCAATGGCCAGATGACAAATCACAAAAATCACATGATCAAGTATTATCACAAATTGATTTAGTAAAGTAATTATCATTACAATTTATAATATATATATAAATATGTGTGCACCATAGTAGTTGTATATACTAATATTTTAGTTGTTAATGGTAATTGCAGATCAAATATTAAAAGTAGAAACATTAAATTAATATTGATTATTGTAACATCAATAAATTTAGATCATGATGAAAAAGTAATAACTATAAAGAAAAGAGCAGATATTGATCCAAAATACTTTTTATTTTTAAATAAACAAGATATTAAACCATTTGTAAAGAGATGGGAAAGATTAGCATTGGAATTATCTGATCAATACTATAAAGAAATGTGTCAATCAACTAAATCTCAAATTTCAAAAACAAGTCATCCATTCTTAACAATTCGTTATAATTTTAAAATTGCATTTTATTCAGAATTTAGAAATGATACTGCATCTTCATTAAAGTAAGTAGTAATTGGTAGTAATAGGTATTGTATATAGGGGGTATATACTAATATATGTTTACTATACAGATATTATAAAGATAGTTATAATTTATTAAAAGATTATAAACCAATTGGTGGTGATGTTAGAGGTATTAAATTTTCAGAGATTAGAAGTTTAGCATCATTTTTTAATTTAAAGATATGCAAGATATCAATGTGGAATAATTATATTCAAGATTCGTTATCACATTTTGAAAGACATATTAAATTATATAAAATTTATATGGGTCCGGCAGAAAAGGAATTTACACATTGTATTTGGTTAGCAAAAGAATATCAAATATTTGCAGAATTATTGACAATGTGTCCTGCAGCAAATAAATCAAATTTCATTACGAATCCAGGTTTTTATTATCAAATTTCAGCAAGACATTTAGGTAATCGTAGAGACTGTTTCAAAGCATTATCAGATCATTATAAAACAACATCAAATGTATTGAAATATCGTGATATTAAACCACGTTATGATTTATCAAATTTGGTTTATATTGGTCAACCACCACCAGATAAAAATCATCCATTAGATACACATGGTCATGTTGAATCTTATGAAGAGCTGTTATTGGTTGCTGATGATGATGATTTATGTAAATCAATTGCAATTGAATTAACACTCAATTATACAAATTTAATTATTGATACACTCAATAAAGCGTATGATCAAAGTACAGTTAGTGGTAATCATCGTATACTATCATATATTGAATCATTGATTGCCTATGAATACTTTACTTCGAAACAGTATGATTTAGCTCTCAAATATTACAACAAAAATGCATTTACATATCGTCGTGAAAAATGGACAACTCTTTTAACTCATAGTTTATCAATGTTATTGAAATCAGTTCACCATTTAAATTTACCTACAAATTATATTGGTTATGCATTGGATTACCTATCACCAGAATTGAACAATTCATTACAAGATCGTACAAATATTCAAAATTCAATCATTCAAATTTTAACTCCACCTGGTCAAAACAATGGTAGTGGTGTTGATAGTCCAAATAGTTATGGTGGTGCACTCAATAAATTATCACCACCATTAACATTATCAAGTACATTGGATATTAATATGGATCATACTCATCCATTGTTAGATTGTAGAGTTCAATTTCCAAGTTCATTTACATTTACAAATTGTACAACTGAATTTTACGTTGTAATTGGGTCACATTTTCCAAGTGCAATTAGATTTTCAAGTTTACGTGTTGAATTTTCAGAGAAATCATATAATAAATCAATTAAAGACGCAACACCAATTTATAAACCATTGACACCATTACTTTCAACAATTAAAAAAGATGATCAATCAAGACAAGATTTAATTTTCTTACCAGATGAATCTAGATTATTCACATTCAAGCTTACAACTAAAGAGAAAATGGAATTGGAATGTAAATCTGTAATATTAGAATTAGGTACAATTAATTTCCTTTGGAATGTTCAAGAATGGGCAATTAAATCTGATGAAGATAATGAAAAAGATGATAATGAAAATGATAAATTAAACACTGTAAAACAACAACAAACAACTGCTACAACAACTAAAAAATCAACAACCACACCAACTACAACCACTCCAACTCAAACACCAACTACAAAATTAAATCCATATAAGAAATTTTTAGAAAGATCATCAATTAGAATATTAGATCATGAATCATTAATTATGATTAAATGTAATCATAATTCACCTGCAATTTTAAATGAATTTTATGAAATTGAATTGGAAATTGTAAATAATGATAAGGAAATTAAAAAAGGTTCAATTACATTGGAAATTAATGGTAGTGCAGGCAATGAATTTAAATCAATTTATTTAGAATCTGGTGGTAGTAATAATACTGGTGGTAATGGTGGTAATGGTAATACTGATAAACAACAATTAGAATTACCAAGTATTAACGAAGGTAAAAGTTTTAAAAAGAAATTTTATATTCATTCAACTACAATTGATGAAAGTAAATTAACAATTTCAATTTCTTATGAAACTACAACTGGTGAAATATCACATACTTCAAAATTATTTTCAATTCCTGTATTGGTTGGATTCATTACACAATTTCAATTTTTTAATGAACATTTTCAACAAATTACTGATCTTTATGATCAAGGCGTGCCAACTAGAGAAGCATTACTTTTGCAAAGTGAAATTAGATCAAATTTACCATACAATGTAATCATTGAAAAAACAAGTTTATCAATTTCAACTTTTGCTGAATCTGCTAGAAATGCAACACTACTATCACCAAATGTTGGTACAGGTGGTACTAGTGGTAGTAATGTACCAGGTGCTAGTGTTGTTAATGGTGTTGTATTAGCTGTTAATGGTGGTAATAGAGATAGTGGTAGTATTAGTGGTGGTATTAGTGGATTACAAGATAGTGATTCTGCAGCAATAGGTGGTGGTATTGGTAATATGCCAGTTGCTCAATTACTTTCAAATTCAAATAAACCATTGAGTGGAGTACAATTATCAAAAGATACAAATTATAGCAGTTGGTTTAATTTAATACCATTGATTATAAGTGAATCAATTAGTTTTGGTAGTTTTATTATAGAGTGGAAAAGAATTGGTAGTGATTGTACAAACATTTCAATGTTACCAATTCCATTACCTTACATTAGAACAACTACAAATCCATTCCTTGCTTCAATTCATGTACCTTCATTTGGCGTTGTTGGTCAACCGTTAGTTCAAACTATTATCATTCAAAATAATACAAATTTCCTACAAGAATTTGATCTCCTAGTTGTTAATCCACCATCTTATGGTAATTCAGATATACCATTCTTTTTCTCTGGTGATAAACAATCTACATTTTCAATTCATCCAGATTCAACACATGAAATTAAACATATTCTATTACCTTTGGTTGCAGGTAAATTAAATCTACCTCATTTTAAAATCATTTCAAAAAGATTTAACAAAGAATTAACAAAAACTAAAAACACAAATAATTTTATATTTGTAAAACCAAATTTAAATTGGGTAAATCAATAAAACATAATAACAATAATAATAATAATTTACAATTAAATAATAATAACTATAAATAAATAAAAAATAACAAAATTAATAATTCATTTTTATATTTAAATGTTGTTCTTGTTGTTGAGGGTGCATTATATGTTGATATATTTGAATTTTATATATTTTAGTTTGTTTGTTATATTGTATTTTAGTTTGTACTTGTTCAAATGATAATATTTCACCTCTTATATTTAAATTTACTATTCTACATTTAAATTTTGATAATTTTAATAACTTTTTAGGTATACTACTAATAGTGTTGTTATTGTTTAAAGATTCTTTTGATATTTCAAATATTGTATTATTTTTATTTTGTAAATCAAATGAAAAACATGCTCTACCATCAATTGATATCTTGTAATATTTATCACCTGTGTCATCGCGATTAATATCGTGATGATGTTTATTATAATGTTTATTCTTAATTGACGATATTATATTTATTAAAATTGGTTTATCAAATGGGTAAATTGAATCATTTGAACATTTACTACCACTACTACCGTTATCATTACAATTTACAGTATTAGCAATATTAATTATTAAAAATAAAAATAAAATGGTATCCAATAATTTCATACTTGTTGGTTGTACTGTTTATATTTTATAAAATTTATTTTTTAAACAATATTTTATATAATAAATTTAAAATAATACCCATGTTTAAAACATTTAATATGTGATGTATGTATGTTATATGTATATGTACACAATAAAATAAATTAATATTGTAATCTTTAAAAAAAAATATTATAAATGTTGTGGTGGTTATATACTAACCAAGCAATTACTTGTAAAAGTCACGTGCATATATATCATAAATAAATAAATGTATGTATATTCAATTAATTATTAAAATCAAATAAAATTAATCATTGTTATGGGTTAATTTATTTTAAAATCTAGATTTAATATTAAATTTGATACTGTTATGTTGCTAAAAATAGTTATTTTATTTGAAATATTTAAAAAATAATATTGGGTGTATGCTTGTTGTATTTCGTAATTTTAATTTTTATATGTTTGTGCTAATTTTTGTTTTTTTGGGTAAAAAATATATTTACCACTAATAATAATTGTATATTAGTATACTATATAATTGTATCTTTTTTAAATTAAAAGATGGGCTGGATCCCTTAATTGATAAATTTTAATTTGATTTCAGTATTTTATAAATTCAAATAAAAATAATCTAATTATTTAAAAAATAAATAAAATTTAACACTAAAAAAAAAAATAAAAAATATAAATAATAAAAAAAATATTATTATTAAATTATCAATATCAAAAAACAAAATACATATTATTTATTATCATATTTATTACTATTTATTAAAAACACATATACAAAATGTTATTAAGTATGTATTTTACATTTTTAATTAATATAATAATAATTAATACTAATATTATTTATTTTTTTATTTTTTAGAATCATTAATTTCTTTATCAACTGTTGAATTATCATCATCATTAATAAACAATACAACACAACAAACAACAACAACAACAAGTAATAAAACAAGTGGAGCAAGTAAATATTCAGGTGCATACTTTTCAAGACCAATGTATATGTAAGGAGTGGAAATAATGAAATGAAGAGAACATGTAAAGAAATTAAAAAAAAGAAGTTTCCATGTCTCACACTTTAAATATACATACAAACAAATTAAATCAATTTCGAAAATGATAACATCCTACAATACACCATATACATAAATACACACATACATACACATATATTTAAAAAATAAAATATTTATTAAAATTATTTAAAAATAAAATTTTCTACACATGCCGCACATGTTACCATTCTTTCTTTTTTTTAAAATTTTTTGAATTTTCTTCAGCAAAAATAAATTCATGACATTAACGGCTATATAAATTCAAATTTTTTTTTTATTTTTTTATTTTAATTTACCCAAACACAACATCAACTGTATTCATATAAATACAAATAACAAATAATTTCTTTTTTTATAACCTTTTTTAAAAAAACAAATACACTCAATTAATATTTATTAATATCCACTCTACTATAAAATGGTATGTTAATAAAACAGCATTAGTACCTTTATATTTTTAATATGTACAGTTTTGCTAATGAGTGTTTGGTGATATACAGACAGAAGCACAACAAATTGAATCAACAACAGCAGAAACAGAAGTAAAAAAGAAAGTTACAAAAACAAGATCAACTCCTGTTCAAAAATCATTAAAAGCTGGTTTAGTTGTATGTATACATAATATAATATATAGAAAATATTATTGGGAATATGAAAAACTAATATATTAATATTCTGTATATATAGTTCCCAGTTGGTAGAGTTCACAGAATGTTAAAGAATAAAGTACCATTGAAAAGAGTATCAATTTCAGCATCAGTTTATCTTACAGCAATTTTAGAGTATTTAACAAGTGAGGTATTAGAATTAACAGTATCACAAGTATCACATACATCTAAAGAACTTCAAAATGTAAAAAGAATTTCACCAAGACATTTATTATTGGCAATTAAAACTGATGAAGAATTAGATAGTTTAATTAGAGTTTCAACAACTATCGCTGGTGGTGGTGTCATACCTTATATTCATGACTCATTAAAACTTAAAACACCTGAAAAACCTCATCATGGTTTAAATAAACAACACATTAAATCAATTTAAACTAACTCTATTAACACACACCAACTTCATCATACACATACACACTAAATAAAAAATAAAAATAATTTGTAAAAATCTATCACAGTTACCACATTTAGTTTTTGTAGAAATTCAATTTTTCCCTCGTTTTTCGAAATTTTTTAATTTTTTAATTTTTTAATTTTTTTTTTTTTTTTTTGATTTTAGATTTAGATAATTATAGATAATAAATTTAATAAATAGAGATAATATGTCAACAAATAATAGAGAGAATGAAGAAGGTGAAGAAGAAGAATCAATATCATCTACACCTGCTGTAATTGATAGTTCGCAAGTAGATAATAATAACAGATCAAATCCAAAAGAAGATACTTTTGAAAAAGATGAAGAAAAAACAGATACAACAACTACAACCACAACACACAATGATGATGAAAATAAATCAGATAAAGAACATAAGGAAAAAGAAGCTGATGATACCACCACAACTACAACACACAATGACGAACATATGGAAGTAGATAAAGAACAAGAAAAAGAGCAAGAAAAGGAGCAAGAGGAAGAAGAAAAACAACAAGAAGAAAAATCAGAACATATTGAAAAAGATGTAGATACTACCACAACTACAACTACAACTCACAATGATGACGAACATATGGATGAAGAAGAAAAAGTTAAATCAAAACCAACTACTACAGTTAAAGATAAAATAACTGCAAAAACAACTGCAACAACACCTGCAACAACACCTGCATCAGCATCAACTGCATCAGTATCAACAACAAATAAAAATATAACAAAACAACAACAACAACAACAACAACAAAATGTAACAAATAAAAAAGAAAATACCAATTCAATACTTACTACAGTAAGATCAGTTAAAGATCCATTAGTTGAATATCAAGTTTATAAATTGGTTGAACTTGTACCAGAGAAATTATTAAATCAAAAAGCAACTAAAAATTTCAGACCATTAGATTACAATTCACTTGCTGATATCATTAGATTTATAGACCCAACTAGAGAAGTACAATTCCAAGAACAACAATTACAACAAAATCAACAAAATCAATCACAATCTGAAAAAGTAGCAAGATTACCAGAAGGTTCACCTGAAATCAATAAAATATTAGACAAGAGAAAAGATGTTGATGGTCGTTACATTTATCATGTAACATTTGTAAACACTTCAAAAAAAGGTGGTGCTGGTAATACTCCTCCAACTTGGGTTAGAAGAGCAGATGTACCACAAAAATTATTAAGAGAATTTGAAAAAGATTACAAAAGTAAATTTGATTCAGAAGAAACATTTATAAAGAAAAGGCTACCAAGAACTAAAAAGGCAACAACTACGGCAACAAATAAAAAGAGTAAAAGTGATGATGAACAAGAAGAAGAAGAACAAGAAACTACTACCAAAGAAATTAAAAAGAAAACAACAACTACCACTAAAAAAAGAGGTAGAATACCTGCTAAATCATTAGTTTTCTCACCACAAAAAACACCTCAAAAAGGTAAATCAACTCAAAATAAAAAAGTTACATTTGATTCATCATCATCAGAAGAACAATCAGAGGAAGAAGAATCTGATAGAGAATCTGAAAATTCAGGTGAAGAAGAAAATGTAATTAAAAATAAAAAGTTGAAAAAAGTTGGTATTGATATAGTTTCATCATCACCAATATCAGCTAAAGGTAGAGCAAGAACTTCAACTGGTCGTCCATTACCAAGATAAAAACAATATCAACAATAATAAATAATAATTTACAGTATTGTATTGTACATTGCAACACTATCAATTACTTTAAAGTAAGAATCTTTATAAAATATACTACCCACCACCTTTCAAATTGAGTTAAACTTTCTAAATTTATAAATGTTTAATAGATTCATAAAAAATTCTATAATTGTTTATATAGTAATTTATCTTTAATATTTGATAAAAGTTGGTATATAAAAAAGTTTTTTCACAATTTATTATTTATTTTAAATTTTTTAATAAAGTAAACAAATAATTTTCAAATATGTATATATTTGTATATTTGATATATTATAAATTATAAATGCTAATTATTGTTGTTCAATACTATTATAGGTATTTATTTCATTCAATTTGGCACTCAATTTCTAATTTCTTTAGCTATCTAGGAAGTTCTTTTAAATCAAATTTATTTATTTTTGAATGTGTAGTCTCTCACTACCATCCATTTTATTTTTTTATACTATACCATCATCTTTATCTACATCACAATCTTCATCTATCTTTTTACCACCATCACCATCTTTATTTTTGACGATAGATGCGACACTCTACTCACCACCATTTTTATCGTCGACGATTTGTTATTGAGAAAAAAAAATCAAAAAAAAAAATCAAAAACAATATAAGTGCTCTTCCCAACGATAAAAATCAAATATAAATTTCAAAATAAAAAAATAAAATTGGACCAACAAATTTTATTGTTACAAGCACTTGTAATAATAATTCACCAACAGATTTTAAATATTACTAATAACCTCCATTACAAAAATTTTCTGATCAACATTATATAATATCACAATAACATAAATTATTGTGAACCCCTTTGTTCATACAGTTAATATATCAACTTGTGTTTCTTTTGTAAAGTTTTATGCAAAATTAAAAAGAGTCGTTGCCAGATCGCACTCTCCTCTTCAAGGGTACTGAGGTTGTACATAGTAAAAATATGCCACCATACATTGCAATAAACTTACTATGGACAGAGAGAAGGTCATACTCAATTTTCTTATTAATAATATCCATAAACTTTTCCAAGTAGGTCAAGTTATACGTATTTTTCCGAATGAAATTACTAGGGAGATTAATTAAGAGAATTAAAATCACTCATTAAAAATCATCATTTTTTCAATATCTATTATTGTTGAATCTCAAACTTCAATGATTGATCCAACTGTAACTTTTAAATGGTGAAATAATTGATAATATTACCGAATCTAGAAGTGCTACTATTGATTTATTATTCACTCGTCCTTATCCTGTTTCAAATTATATATTTTTTAGTTTCTAATTCAAACATCATTGTTCAAATCAGTTGGTATTAAAAAGAAATATTTGGTTCAATACAAATTATCACCATGGTGTATTCTTTTCAATTATAGTATACTTTCTAACTAAAAACCATGAATAATGTAATTGCACCAACGATAATACCAGCAAGTTGTGCACTGGTTAATCCATTATCTGAACAGTTATCATCTTCATTTGTATTTGATTGAACTAAAACAGAGAAATCAGGATCAATTATTGCTTTTGATTCATACCAAGGAATGTTGATACCAATTTTACTACTACTTGATCCAATTTTAACTTCAACATTATCATCTGTAATAAAAAGGAAAAGAAAAAAAATAAAGAGAAAAATAATGATTATAGAATTTAAAATACGATATTTGGTTTATTTTTTATTATTTATATTAAAATAATGGTTGTAGTCATTTTTTATATTGAATAAAGAATCTTTTACATTTGAAAATGGACCAATTAATCTATAGGTAGATGGATGAAACATTTTATTCCAAACAATTTCATGGAGTGGAGGATCAGTTTGTCTTAATTCATTAAAATCAGGCAAGCAACCAATTTCTTTTGCTATTTCATCACAATATATAATTGGACTCAGTTCTGCAAATTGAGGTCTATTATTATCATCATTTAATAGCCTAAGTTGTTTATATTTTTCAATACCGGCTACCATTGTTTCTTTGCTTGGCAATTTACATAAATCAGCAAAACAATATATTGCCCATCTTGCTTGCATTTCCATTTCAATCATACCAGGTGATCTATATATCCCAATGAATGCAATATTATCTAAATTTGGTGAAAATATATGTTTGTATAAAAGTATTGGAATATGTGGATATGATATATCATATGAAATTGATTGCTTTGTGGTTTCATTAAAAAATGGGAAGTCTAAATTGTATCCATCACAACAAATTATATCATCAATTTCCAATTCCATTGAATCATTATAATCATCTTCATGTTTTAGAGTTACTTTATTGCCATCACAACCTGTTATTAATTTATTTGTTACTTTTATTTTTCCAGTTTCTAATAAATCTAAAAAGTTATCAGAAACAATAAAAGTTTGAGAATGATGATCTTTAGTTGTTATTTTAAACCATTTGGAATCTCTTTGATTATCTGTTACAATATTAAAAAGTTTACTATTTAATTTATTTAATTCAATGCAATTAATTTCATTTAGTTCAAATTCTCTATCTCTGATACAATGATCTAATAAAGGTTTATTTGGAATATCTTTTGGAAATCTTCTTTTTACAACCCATGAATTTCTTTTGCAAATAATGTCAACAGTTTTAACAACTCCTGATATATCGGAAGCTATTTCTAAACCACTTGATGACCCACCTACGACTAATACTCTTTTATCAATAAATTCATGTGGATTTCTATATTGTTCACTTGTCCATACCCTACCATTAAAATTCATTAATTGATCAATGATACTAATTTGTCTTTTCTTTGAAAATAATCCACTTGATACAATTAAAAAATCAAATGTAGATATTTTGTCATCTTTATTTTTTAAATCATTCCATTTTACTATCCATTTTTTAGTTTTTTCAATTTGTTCAATTTGTAAAACTTGTGAATTTAATTTTACATTTTCAAAGACTTTGAAATGTTTCGAATAGTCTAATAGATATTGATACATTTCTTCTCTTGTTGGAAAAAATGGTTTTTTGCTTTCTGGCATATTCCAAAAATAATCTGAAAACATCATAGAAACATAAGAAACATGTGTTTTCATGTTTTCCCATGCTTTACTGTCGATTGACCAAACTCCTCCAATACTATCATTCTTTTCAAACAATACAACATCAAAACCACATTCCAATGCAGTTTTACCACATACAATTCCACATGGCCCTGCACCAATAATAGCAATCTTTTTCTTGTTAAGGTTTTCCATTTTAATTTTTTTTTTTTAAAATTTATTATAAATATTAATATTTTCTGAAATTAAATACACAATAATAAAAAATAAACAAAATTAATATTAAAAATAATATTAATAAAAAAATTATTAATAAAATTTTTAAAATTTTTATTAAAAAATACAAATATCATTTCAAACTTGTTTTTTAGAAATTCTCAATTTTTATTTGAAATATAAAAAATTCAAAATTAACAAGCATTTAAAAAGTCAGTTTATCTTATCTCATATAAAATATTCAACATTTAGATAATTTTATACCACTAATTCCACATAATTTAGTACAACTTATAAACTAATAGTTTTTTTCTTTTTTATCACGCATGTTGTACATATAAAATAATCCTCAATTTTAAAATTCAAGCCATAGGATAAAATAATCTCAAATTTATACATAGTATTAAGCCAATTCATTAAGAAAGTTAAAGTGTATTGAAGTTAATATACATATATTTATTTATTTTTGTTTAAATTTTTTTGAATTAATGTTATTAATGAATTAATTGAATTTGTTGATAATTGTTGAACAGTAATTAAATTTGGGCCAAACTCTTTTTCAAACCAATTCTTTAGTTGACCAGTAATCAATGAATCAGATCCATAGTCTACTAAACTAATTTCAGAATTAAAGTTGGATTCTTCAACTGATAATAATTCTGATACTTTGGAAATTAATAATTCACCAATACTCTTTTTCAAATTATTTGTATCAGAGTCACCACTAGCAATAACAGCAGAAGATGATTTAATAGCAGCTTCATTAATTTGGTGCTCAAATTTATCTGCAATTGATTGTTGTGGATTATTCTTGAGTAAATTAAAATTGAAACCTGATACAATTAAATTTGTTGAAATATGTTGATTTTGAATTTGTAAATCCAGTGACCCCAATACTTTATTCATTTCTATTAAACTATAACCTTGGCCTTCCAATGCAACTGCAATTGATTCATTTCTTAAAATAGTACCAGATTTAATTGAACCATAATATGAACATATAGAAGGTAATCCTAATGATTGTCTATAACGTGAAAAAGAGTCAATTACACAACTTGCACTAACATATGAACATTGATTTGGTGAACCTGCTAATGATACTGTTGATGATGCATTTACGAAATTCTTTAGTTTCCAATTACGTTTAATTGATTCATTATGTAGATTAATTGCGCCAATTGTTTTTGCGCCGTGTGAAACATTTAATTGATTTAAATCAATATTTAGGACGTCATTTGTTATTTGTGTAAATGCATAATGGAAAATGGAATCAATATTATCAATATTATTTTCATTTACTATTTGATTTAGGCTGGTATATAATTGATTAGAATCACTAATATCAACACTCTTGAAATGAAATTTAATTTGATTATTTACTAATGATTCTTTGGTTTTACCAATTAATAATTGTAATTCCCATTTAATTGATGATTTTGAAAGAATTATTATATTTTCAATATTTTTTGAGTATTTGACAATCCATTTTAATATTTCCAAAACAGTACCAGTTTGACCTGTTACTAAAATATTTTTACCTAAATGTTCTTTTGGAATATGATAATTTGATTTTAATATTGAGTAATTTGGTTCAATAGAATGATTTTTAACCAATTTATCTAGTAAATCAACATCATTTTCAACAACACATGTATGAATACCATTTCCACTTTGTGACATTGCTTCATAGATATTTGAATTTGAGAAATCAGTTGTTGGTAATATCATAGTTTCATGGTTTTCAAATGATTTTGTTATTTCTTTAAATAAACTTTTAATTAATGGTTTTGGTGCTGAAAGTAAATCTAAATTATAATATGATGCATTTAACTTTATAAAATTTTGATTTGTTGTATATGTTGAAATATAATTTTGTTGACCCAAATCAATAATTCTTCCACTATTCTTTTTTAAACATTTTACATTTGAATCCATATTATCAATTGTTGATGAATTTATAATTAAATCAACTCCATTTTTACACGTTGATTTAATATGAGTTATGTAGCTTGTATTTTTAATTTGATAAATAGCATATACAAAATTGCCATAAACCTCTTTAATGTATCTTTCTTTTTCATCAGAATCAACAGTAACAAATATTGGTGCTTTATGGCCTTTCCATTTTAATATATTTAATATTGATAAATTACCAGAATGAACTAAAACACTATCATTTTTTGATAAATCACCAATGGTATATAATGCATAAAATGATTCTAAATATTTAAATGAAACTGATGCAGCCTCAATATTAGAAATGGTTGATGGAATTTTGTGAATCCATTCACTCATAACAACTACGTGTGAAGAAATTGTATTGTATCCAAAACCATATACTTTATCACCAACTTTAAATGGTTTTAATAATTTATTAGGAATTCTTTTGACAATCCCAGAGAAACCACAAATAAATTCTTTTTTAATACTTTCCTTTGATAGATTTTCTATTGTAGTTGCACAAACTTGTACTTCAACTTCATTATCATTCAATGTAGTTTGTTTAGATTGTAAATGATAATTTAAATTTGTTGATAATGTTGCCATTAATGAATTATTTTCTTCAAATGAATTTGATTTAAACTTTTTCTTTAAACCAGATTCTTTTTTTACTCTTTCATAATAAACACCTCCATTCCTAATAATGAAATCTCTTTGTGTATGCTTATTTTGATCAAATAATTCTGATAATAGCCCACGTAAATTATCAATTGACTCGAGAGAATTTGAATCAATATCTATTGAATTTAAATCAAGTTGATTATGTTCTTCAAAGTATCTTTTAGCACCAACAACTGAAGCAGCTAAATAGTTATGATGAGTTGAATCTAATGTTATTAAAACATGTCTTGATTTTAAATTATTTGATAATAATAATTGATTAATTTGAATATATTCTAATGTAATTGGTTTAAAATTATCAATTGTCAATTGAATAATTGGTTTTGTAAAGTAAATTGTTGTTTCATCTGTTATTTCTTCATTTTTTAATAGATCTTTAAATTGATCAATATTTGAAATTTTAATGGTACCATTATTTGACAATAAGTTATTGAATTGTTTTGAATTTTTGCTGTCATCCATATTTCCATATATAATTTGTTTTAATGGTGATGACAACACAATGGAAGAAGATTCAACCATTATATCATTTAATGAAGGCTTTTGGGTTTGAATTACATAACAACATGATCCTTCATTTTCAAATGAAATTGAATTTTTGAATTTGTGTTTTGATATAATATCCAACCAACCTTTTGGATTCATACAACATCTATCAACTCTTTCATCGTCAAATGCCCACCATTGACTAAAAACACCAAATATACTATCATTTACAACCGATACAAATGACTCATTCAATAATAATTGACCATTTGGTGTTAAAATTTCATATAGTTGATCCAATGTTTTACCAATATTTTTTACAACATGAATCACATTTGACATTAAAATCATATCAAAATAAGATGGCTTTAAATGTTGTTGTTTTATAAATTCCTTTTCTGCATCAATAACACGATATACAATGTTTACGCCTTTGTTTAAATGTGATAATTTCTCTTTTGCTTGTGGAATAAATGATGTTGATATATCACTCCATGTAATTTCAATATCAATTTCAAATAATGGATTTTCATTTAATAATTTATTAATTTTATCGACCAAAATAGTTGATAACGAGCAAACACCGCCACCAAGTTCTAATATTCTAAATACTATTTTCTCTTGTAATAATGGTTTAATTGATTCCATAACTATATCTGCAATTAAATTCCTTTGTATTTTACTTGTCATAAAAGTATTTCTATTATAATATTCATCCAATAATCCGTTTTCAAATAGTGATGCAGGATTTTCAGTAATTGGGTCATCTTCTTGAATATCAAACGGAAAGAGCAATTTTGGAATTATTTTTGTAGATTTTCCTAATATTTCTAGAATTCCATCTTTTTTAATAATTTCAATTTGATTTTCTGATAATTTCATATAATTACCAAATTGTTTAATAGTTTCAAATACAAATTTGAATAATCTTTCATTTTTCTTATCAAAACAATAAGATTGCAATAATTGATTCATGTCCATTGATTTAATTTGATTAAATGTAATATCACTTCTTTTTTCAATATTATTCAAAAATTGGAGTGAAATATATTGTTGGCAAATTGAAAGAATTGTACTTGCATCTTTTTCTTCTTGTTGGTTACCCAAAATTGATTTAAAATAAATTGGGGGTTTAATTTGAGAATCTTTTGGTTGCAAACAAGTTGAAAATAATTCATTTGTTGGATATTCAATTTTTAATGTATCTTGAATTGGTGATACTGATTTGCTAACAATGTTTTCTATTTCAATTAAAATTTTACCATTTTCCAACATTATTACAATAGATGCAGAGAATGAATCATTTGCAATATCATAATCATTTAAAACAGTGTAAACATAGATTTTTGAATGTTTTGATCTATCAGTTGGTATATTTAAAGAATAATATCGGAATTCTTTAACCTTTTGAAAAACTAATTGTGATTGATAATCAAGTACCAAACTTAATAAACCATGTGTGCATGAATCTAAAATTGATGCATTAAAGAATGACTCTTGATCAGCTAAGTTTAATGGTAGATTTAATGACACTTCTGATAATGAACATCCATTACCCATATAACATTTGTTTATACCTTTAAATGAACCTGAATATTGTATTCCAGTTTTAATTTTTATCAAATTATATAAATCATTACTTGATATAACTGTTAAATTACATTTATATTTGAGTAAATCTTGAATATCAAATGATTGATCAGTAGTGAGATTATTTGACAAATGGAAATTACCAGTACATGTTTTGACCCATTCATTGGTTTTTCGATCTTTAAAATGAAAATCTAAAGCGTATTGGTTCTTTCCTCTACCACTTTGATAAACATTTGTTTGTAAACATAGATTATTACCTTCAACAAAGATTAATGGTGCAATAAATTCTAAATTATCAATTGATAAATCTTGAGATGGATATATCTTTAATAAATTATCAATGTAACCAGTACCTGGAAAATAGTATTTTCCTTTAATTTGATGTCCTTTTAAATATTGAAATGGTTTCCTTTTAATATCAATAAATGTTTCATAGGAATGTTCAAAAGGCGAATTTAAATTTTGATTACCAAGTATTGAAATTGGTGGACCAACCGAATAACTTTTATAGTGATTATAATCAACTTTCCAATATGGTTGATCATCCCATTGATAATTTGGTAATGGAAATTCTTGATCATAGACGTTTGTTTCACCTAATGCAAATTGACATTTGAAATTAATATCAACCCCATTATCACAATATAATTGCGAAATTACTTTATTAAATTCAATTGTACTATTCTTTGATTTATGTAATGGTGAATAAACCGATAATTTGAAATCCGACTCAACATATAACGATGGTTTCATTTGTTTTAAATGAAATGATAATGTTGGATGTGGCGCTAATTCAATGAATATTATTTCATTGTCTGAATGTGAATTATTTGATTCAATATGTTTATACATATTTTCAATTGTTTGTGAAAAATTAACTGATGAAATTATATTATCATAAATATATTGAGAATTGAATGAACCTTCAAATAAATTTGTTGTAACTGTTGAAAATATTGGATATGTTGAAAGACTGCTTGATGGAAATTGCATATTTAAAATATCACCTTTAATAACTTGTTGACTAGATGTATGAAAAGATGATCTAGATGGTATTATTGCTGAAAATTCATCATTTTCCTTTAATTCTGTTGAAAATTTGTTAATTTCATCTTCATTACCAGCAATAACTATGGAATTTGGTGAATTATAACAAGCAATTTCAAGTGTTGGATATTTAGATGAATATTTTGATATGTAATCTTCAGCACTTTGATTAATTGATATCATTCTTCCATTTCCATGTGTTTTGGTTTGAGCAATTGATCTATGATAAATTACATATGACAATGTTTCCAAATCAATCAAGCCGGAACAAAATGCAGCTGGTATTTCACCTAGACTGTGGCCAATAATATATGATGGTTCAATACCCCAATATTTATACAATTCAAATAATGAGCATATTAACATACAAACAGCTGGTTGAGCGATATTAGGTTCTTGGATTGAATTTAAACTACTACTTCTCAATCTATCCAACACAGAGTAACCATAATATTTGAATAATGACTTGTCAATTTTATCAATTGATTTTCTAAACATTGGTTCATCATTGTATAATTGATCCAACATTTTATGATATTGCGATCCTTGTCCAGAACATACAAATATAATAATTGGTTTCTTTTTTCCAATTGAAATATTTGATGATTTTGAACTAGTAGTTTTAATTGTATTATTTTCATTACTATTTAAAAATGAATCCAAATCTGATGCAATTGTAATCATACGTTGATATAGTAAATTTGATTTATTATAAATTTGATTTACAATTATACTTTTAAATAGTTTTTGGTTGTTGAATTCATTTGTGGTGAGTGATTTTTCAATTTTAAAATTTAATAATTGTTTATATAATTGTAATGATTTAACTGAATTTGCTGAAATTGGAATTAAATATGATTTATTTAATTCTTGTTTATTTGGTTGTTGTTGTTGTTGTTTCTTATATTCAGATAAAATAATACAACAATTTGAACCAGTAATACCAAAATTATTAATAGCAATTGTGAATGGTTTATCTTTATAATTATAATTTTGAATTTTTGAAAATTCAATTGGTCTAGTAACTACCTTTAAATTCCACTCATCAAATTTAATTAATGGATTTGGATTTAAATAGTTAAAACTAGGAACTAGACATTGATTTTTAAGGATTAAACAACATTTGATTACACCCAAAACTCCAGATGCAGCTTCAGTATGTCCTGTTGAACCCTTTAGAGAACCAATTAACAATGGATTATCTTTACTACGATTAAATACCAATGAAATACCTTTTGTTTCAATTGGATCACCAGTTGGGGTACCAGTACCATGACATTCGAAATAATCTATGTCATCTGCTGTAATTGCACCATTGGTTGATTTCAATGCCATTTTAATATTTTCAGATTGTGAAGTTGAAGATGGTGAATAAAAATTTTGTTTATCTGTCAAACCATTTCCATCAACATTATGATTTGAACCATTGATAACTGCATATATTTTATTACCATCTTTAATTGCTTCAGATAATCTTTTTAGTGCAATAATACCAACACCTTCTCCACGAATTATACCATCAGATTTAGCATCAAATGGTCTACATTCACCAGAAGTACTCAACATATTTAAATATGAAAATGCTTTTATATTTGTTGTGTCCAAAATTAAATTTACACCGCCAGCAATTGATATTTTAGATTTACCAGTTTGAATACTTTGACTAGCCAATGAAATAGCAACACAAGATGAAGAACAAGCAGTATCAATTGTTAATGATTCACCATGTAAATCGAAACAATAAGATATACGATTTGCAATACCATGTGCATATGTACCAAATATATTTGCATATTGTTCATTCATATTAAGATTGGATTCTCGATATTCAGTAGTTGAACTACCAATGAAAACACTTGTTGTAGTACCACGTAAACTAGAATGATCAATACCAGCATCTTCTAAACATTCCCACGTTGCTTTTAACAAAATTCTTTGTTGTGGGTCTACAGAAGGTGCTTCTGATGGGCTAATTCCAAAAAATAATGGATCAAATGCTTTTACCTCTTCAAATGGCAATAAGCCCGCATAACCATTTGAAATTTCACCCAATTTACTAAAATTATCACTCCATCTTTCAGTTGTTGGTATAACACCATTGAAACCTCTTTTTAAATCTGCCCAAAATTTATCAGGTGAATCATTTGTTAATCCTTCTTCACCAGATGGCAATCTAAATCCAACTCCAATAATTGCGATATCGCTTTTTATTTTTTTTTTTTTTTTTTTTTTGAATTTTAAAATATTTTTTTTTTAAGGTAATTTATGGTTATATATATTTGTGAATAAAATTATCAAAATAACAATTTTATTTATTAACTTTAAAAAATTTATATATTTCCTAAATTAAATTTTATAATTCGCTTCAAAAAGTAATAGTCATAGTTATATCTACAAAATACATTATTATGTATATTTCTCTGTAAAATAGATTTAAATGCATACAATATATGCATAATAACAAACAATTACTATTCCCATGTCATGACATGATTGAGTTATGTTTAATAGTTACATCTTAAGTTTTTATTATTTTTTTAAAAATGTTGGAGATATAAAAAAAAAAAAAAATTTATTTTTTAAATTAATAAAATTACTATCACCCATTGTAAAGATTTTAGGAGATCCAATTCTTCCAATCGCACAACGATCAGTAATTATTAGTGGTCATTTTAATTTTAATATGAGGCTGTTTTTTGGATATTAGACATATCTGACCCAAACGCGCAATAAACTCTCAATAGTGTTTATTTTATAAAGTAATAAATAAATTAATAATAAATAATAATAAATTATAAAATATTTTTTGAAAATAGTTTGTATGACTTACTTCTCATAATTAAAATTGCCCTAAATTATTTGAGAGTTTTGAAATTTTTGTTTTTTTTAAAATAAATTTGGTATTGATTATTATAAAAGAAGGTGTTTTGGTTTAATATCATTGGGTTTTTAATCTTCAATCTACAGGTATATTTGAGCGCAAGCCAAACTTAATTCTGAAATTGCATTTTCAATTTTGTTTTTAAAGGTGTGCTACCTAGGTTCATCAGCTAGTTTTTTTTCGCTGGCACTTTCTTTGTTGCTACAGTTTCAGTAGGTTCTTTTTTGCAGCAGCAGGTCTCGCTGGTTTCCTTATTCTCTTTGTTTCTTCTTCTTCTTCCTCTTCCTCATCATCAACACCGTCATCATTTTCATATTCATCTTCGTCATCTTCATCCTCTTCCTCATCATCTTTTTTTTTGTCTGCTTTTTTACTTTTCTTTGATTTCTTTGCAGATTTTCTACCTGATGCATAAAATTTAATTAAATATCTGAAATTATAATTGTGTATTAGTAAAAGGTTACGTTTAACTGTATATATAGTAGTTATAATATTATCACCTACCTAATTAAATGAGATGGTTTACAAAAACGTAACCTAACACCAGTCTCGTTTATAAACAAATGAACATCATTTGATACATGTATATCGCATCTTAAAGAGTTTATATCATCACCTTTAAGATTTAAATACCCTTGACAAAACTGTTGGTCGTCATTTTCTTCTTCTTCTTCTTCTACTTCATCACCTGAACCATTATTTAAATAATCAGCATTATCTATCCAATGTTCTTTCGTCAATTCCAAATAACTTTTGATATATTATGGGTCTTGAATAGTGTCTAATAAATAAAGAAATAAAAATCCTTTCTTTTAAACCATAAATTTTCTTTCTTCCTCTTTTTTCTTCATTTTCCATTGCAGGTTGATTTTTTGACAATATATCAACGAGATCTTCAAAACTTTCTAAATTATTTCTTCATCATTAAATATACCAACAAAGTCTTGATCTTTGAATTTAACATTTGAAAAACCTAATATTGATCACCAAAAATTAATATGTAAAAAACTTTAAAAAAAAAAAACCTTTTTTTCACTTTTTTTTACTTTTATTTTGCGGAATATCATCAGTATAGTTTCTTGCCCTTTTAAAATTAATAGGAATCGCTTTTCTAAGCTGTAAATGAAACATAATCTAATTGATTTTTATTTATTTGAAGCCACTTGATAAAATCATTATAATGTTTTAATAGTAGGTTGGTACAAAAAAATATTAAGATCTAGTTTTTTACAACGTTGATTTGGCGATACTTTTGATACCAATTCTAAATATCCAACTACATCTTTTTTAATTAAATTGGTTTTTGAGTTTTGGTTTGTTGCTGTATCATTTTTGTGATTGCAG
>JABXES010005525.1:0-34746 GCA_013375695.1 Dictyostelium brefeldianum
TTTTTTTTTTTTTTTTTTTTTTTTTTTTTTTTTTTTTTTTTTTTTTTTTTTTTTTTTTTTTTTTTTTTTTTTTTTTTTTTTTTTTTTTTTTTTTTGTGTGGTATGGTTAAGGTTATTTTTGATTGTTGTTTTAGTGTTAAGTGGTAATGAACAACACATGTGATATTGAGAACAGTGTGAAGTGAATGTGTTTTTGTGTTATATTTATGCTTGAGTAACTATAATTTCAATAATAAAACCTACAATTCTAACTTCTTATTATTCTCTTGTAATATTTCTAAACACTGCTATCTGTTTTCTTTCTTTTTTATTTTTTTTTCTTTTTTTTTTGTTGTATTCTTCTATTCCTTCTCTCTTTCTCACTCTCTTTAGTTTAAAAAGGGGTGAGGAGAATTAGAATGATTGAAAAAAAAAAGAAAAAAAAAAATAATTGTCTCTGTCTTCTTATTACTGTTATTATTGTATATATATTATTTATTATTATTATTAAACCTGTGGTAAAAACTATAGTACCAACAATAACAACAATAATCTATGAGTATGATTTGTGTATGTATATATAATGATTATTGTATGTATTAAATAAATAAATAAGTAACAAAATGAAAAATTTATGTGTGGGTGTTGGTTGTTGACAAAATAAAACCAAAAAAAAAATAAAAAAAGAATTAAAAAAAAATAAAAAAAAAAAAATATAAAAAAAATAAAAAAAAAATTAAATTTTTTTGCGCAACCATCACATAAAAAACAAGATGGAGATACAGATAAAGATAAATAAATACATTTATTAGTTTAATTTAATTTAGCATATAATTCAGAATGTTTAAAATTTGCCCATTTGATAATCCATGAAAGCTTGTTGAATTTCTTGTTGAGTATTCATAACGAATGGACCGTGTTGTGCAACTGGTTCTCTTAATGGTTTAGCAGAAAGGAATAAAAATCTAACACCTTTTTCACCTGCAACTGCGTCTAATTTATTTGGAGTGATATTTGAATCAGTTTCAGGTTTATCAATATTTTCTAATACACCAATATGTTGATCTGAAACTTTAGTTTGATCGTGTTCAGGACCAAATGAACCTTCACCTTCGAATACATAGACAAATGAATTATGATCATAATCTGGTATGTCAACTGAAAACTTTTGATTTGGTTTTAATCTAACGTCTAAAAATATTGGTTGAACTCTAACACCTTTAATTGGTCCTTCAATATTTTCATATGTACCTGATACTACTCTAACTTTTTTAGTTTCGTCTTCAAATTCTGGTATTTTTTCAGGTGGAATATCATTGTATGATGGCGCAATCATCTTCTCTTCTTTTGAAAGATTTAACCAAAATTGAAAACTATTGTTTTGTGATATATATTAGTATTACAATTACTTTTCATTGATTAAATATGACATGAATATACAACTTACCCAAACATAGCACCGTCAACTTGTTTTGGCATTTCACTATGAACAATACCTCTACCTGCTGTCATCCATTGAACTGATCCTGGTAATAATAAACCTTTGTTTCCTGTTTATAGTATAATGATATGTTGTTAGTAATAAATTAATAAAGTGAAATATGTAACATTAAGTTGTAAATACCTTTATTATCTTTATGTTCCATGATACCATCAATCATATATGTAATTGTTTGAAATCCTCTATGAGGATGAGAAGGAAAACCAGCAATATAATCATTTGGATTATCACTTTTGAATGCATCCAACATTAAGAATGGATCAACATCCTTTGGTCTAATTGGACCACCAATAACTCTATTTAAACTAACACCTGCTCCATCTTTTGTTGGATATCCTTTTGCTACTTTAATTACTTTTCTTGATAATGTTGTTGAAATTGTCATTTTTATATTGAGTTTATGTGTATATTATATATATTTATTATTTGTATTTATATTTATTTGAGTTATTATATTTAAATTATTTGTATTTGTATTTATTAACGAATGAATGAAAAAATAACATTTTCAAAAATCACTATTTATACGAATTCACATTTGTGTTTGTGACAAAATTAAAAATAATTCAAAAAATATAAAATTATTTTTATCGCATTCCGGAATTTTATTTATTTATTTTTTTAATCCGGTGTCTGCATCTTTTCTAAATTAGATATTTGAATCAGGAACAATCAAACACTCAAGAAAATCTTAAAAATATCTTGAACTAATTGAATATTCCAGTGTTAGTTTATCAATGAATTAAATATATAAATTACATGAATCATGTGACTTCTGGTTATATGATTTTCATTATTTTTTTAATTTTTTTTTTTTTTTTTAATTTTTTTTCATTTTTCATAAAATCCAACATTTTTAAATTAAACAATTAAAATGTATTCAAAAAGATTTGAAAATTCAATTCAATTTAATAAGAATATAGAAAATCATGATATAATTAAATATAGTTGTAATTGTGGTAAAGCATATCATGTTACTGAATTATACTATTGTAATGGATGTTTAAAAACAAATTGTAAATTTTGTATTAGTGAAGATATTGATTGTTTTTATTGTCCAACATGTCTTGAACATGTATCTTCGGCCGAAGCAAGTATAAATGGTAATAGGTATGTTGTTTTTAATATCCCACACTTGCACACTCACACCACCCCCACTACATACTCAATTATGTACAATTATCACTAATTCATTTATCCCACCATGTTTAGATGTAAAAAATGTTTTGATTGTCCAATTTGTTTTAATATTTTAACATACTCAGCAAGTACAAATGCTAGTAATGGAAATGAAACATTTTTTTTAAATTGTGGATTTTGTAAATGGAATTCAATAAATAGTTGTGAAAAAGAGTTTAGATTTGATTCACATAGTATTAAAGTTGGTAAAGAGTCAACTGAATTATATCAACAATTTGTAAAAGTATTGGAAATAGTTGGAAAAGAGTGTATGGAATTAACATCATTAAAAGATAAAAAAACATTGACAAGAATTAAACTTGCACAAGCAATGAAACAATTTTTAGGTCAACAATCAAAACATCAAAAATACAATCAAAGAAAAAACTTTCTAAAATCTGATGAACAACGTTGGATTCAATCATCATCTCCAAATCCATTACCTGATAATTCATTAATACCAAATCCAACCATTGGCAATACATCATCATCAACAACTGGTAATCAACTATTACTTACAAATCAAATGATTAAGAAATCAATTCAAACAACACCAATTACAACAGTTGATACAGATGAAATGCAAAAGAATAGAATTGAATCAAGAATGTTCCATCAAGTTAATGGTACTGAAGAAGTAGAGTATGATGATGATATTGATTTAAGTGAAATTAATAAAGCAATTAACCAAGAAGATAGTGGTGTAAGTGGATTGAATCAAAGATATCATCAAGTGTCAAATCAAAGTAGAGATATAAGACAATTGTTACCACAACATAGACAACTACTTAGTAGAAGATCAAAAAGATGTAAAAGATGTGATAGATTATTGGTTAAACCAGATATAAATCCAGGTAAAACCGAATTTAAAAGACAACATTTCGCATACTCTTACATTCCACGTATTCAAATTATTAGAATTGATTGGATTGACACAGACTTGTTCCAAATTGATTTACTATTTACAAATCCATTACATTCTCAATTATTTTTAAGCTTTCCAATGGAGATTAAAGGATCGATGATATCACTAGACGATAATTCTCAATTGGTTGATTTATACACACATGAAACTTTTATCAATGGTTTATTAGATGAAACTGATGATTTAGAAAAGGAGACACTCAATCAACAATTACAATCATTGGAAGAATCACGTTATTTCATAAATAGAAAAGATAATAAATTAACACTTCGTTTCATTGGTAAAGTTGGTGTTGAAGAAACATTATTTACAAATGTTAATCAAGATGAAACTACTCATTTAATAATTCATTTACCAAATCAATCTCAATTAAATAGTAGTACTGGTATTGATAATAATCAAAAGTTTATTTCTAAATTTCAAAATATTAAAGTAAGTTACCAAAATATTTTCATTATTCACGCACTGTTGTATGTTTACTAACCCTATTTGGTAATCTACAGTTTACAGTTGTATTTGAATTTTCATCAAAATCAAAGAGTACATTACCAACTACAACTACTACCACTACTACAGCAGAACCATCATTATCTTCTAGTGGTACAGCAATTACAAATGATTCTTCAAATCCTTTACAAAAAACATTATTAAAGGTATTATTTGATATACCTTGTAATAAATTTACAAATACTGAACTATAAAAACAATGATAATAATAATAATGATAACAATAAAGATGATATAATGCATGTTTCGTATAAATAATAAAAAATGATTGTATTGTATTGTTTTTTGTTGTTTTGTTGTTGCCAGTATATGTGCGTATATATATATATAAAATGGTGGTGCTGAATGTTAATTTTTTGATAGTTTTAAATCTGGTACTGAAAAATCTTTAGTTGTAAATGATTCACCACATCCGCACGTATTTGTGGCATTTGGGTTTATAAATATAAATTCTTTTTTAATTGGTTCTTCAATGTAATCCATTTCTGTGCCTATAACTGATAATAATGCTTTTGAATCTACTATAATATTTATATCTGTATTCAACACATCGACCAATATTAGTTTAATGTGTATACACATTATGCTTATATAGGGAAATGACATAAATACCTTTATCTGCAATAACAGTTTCATCAAATTTATTCTTTTGAGTTGCAAAATCCAATGTATAAGACATACCAGAGCAACCTCTTTCTTTAATACCTAATCTAAGACCAATACAATTATCTATTTTTTTATCATTCATAATTTCTTTAACTCTTTTAATTGCTGAATCTGTCATTGAAAATACAGCTTTCTTTGATGGTTTACCTAATCTAACTACACCTGATATTGACATTTCTTATATATTATTATTTATATTATTTATATATGTGTGTGTGTGTGTGTGTGATTATAATTATTATTTATTTGTTTGTTTCTATTTTACAATTTTATGATTTTTCTATAAAAAAATCTGACTATTAATTTGTTTTTTTTTCGTTTGAACAAAAAATAATAAAAAAAAAGATAAATAAAAAAATAAAAAAAAAACAAAAAAAAAAAAAAAAAAATATTTTATTTAATTTTAATTAAATTTCAACAGTGATATCATTATTATGTGACAATTAATTGTCTGTGTGACAATATGATATATTATATTTTAGAACATTAATTATTGAAATGGAATGGGAAATTAATAACGACCTCGTAAGATCACTGTACGATACCAATACACAAGATTGAATTTAATTTTAATTTTTTTTATTTTATTTTTTTTCCAAAAAACGAAACATTTTTCATTTTTTCGTTTTTTTAATTTTTCACTTTATTTTACAAATCATTTAAAAATATCACACAAATTTTTTGTTGGTATAACTAATTTTGAAAATGTCAACAACCAATGCACTTAAAAGAGCAATGGCTAAAAAGAAAAAGTTGACAAGAGAAGAAAGATTAAGAGCAACAATTAGAGGTAAAATTGATAAACATGCAGAAAGAAAAGTATTAATGGATCAACTCCAGTATGTATTATTAGTGTGATTATGATATAAATACAGTACTACTACTACTACTATATACTAATTAACTACTATTACTATTATTAGAACCAATTCAATGAATGAAAAGAATAGAGAATTATTAAAATCATCATCAAGTTTGGGATCAAAAGAGACAAATAAAGATTCAATTGAAAGACAAAAGAAAGAACAAGCATTGAATGTAGTTGGATTAATACCAAAAGATATTAAATATTTTAAAAATGATGTAGATGTAAATAAAAAAGTGATTAGACCAGATAACATTTCAGATGAATGGGATGATTACAAAGAACCAATTCACGAACAATCAAAACCAATTGAAATACCTCAATTAGCACCAGAAACATTGGATAGATTACAATTTGATAAAACTCATAAAGCAATTGAAAAACGTAGAGTAGAACAATCAAAAAAGAAATTCTTTTTTTGGAAAGATCAAGATGTTGAAAGAGATTATGATGAATATCATGATTTAAATCAAGATAAAGGTTCATACTTAAAACCACACGAAAATAAAAATGGTGACAACAACAACGATAGCGACAACAGTGAAGATGAAAATACAATTGAATTAAATAGTACAAAAACAACAACAACAACAACAGCTCAAGAAAAAGAAAAATTTGAAGTTGAAAAAGTTGAAGAAGATTCAAAAAAAAGAAAATTAGTTGAACAACCCACAAAAGTTGAAAATAAAAATAATAAGAAATTAAAACAACCAACTAATACTACAACCACTACAACCACTACAACCACCACCACTATAACAGCAACAAATACAAATAATAATAATAAATCAAAAAAACAACCAAAACAACCAAATATTGTAAAAGAAATTAAATTTGATCAAGGTGAAGAAATTATAAATAAGGAGGAAGCAAAAGAAATTGAAAAACAAGTTGAAAGTGAATTGGATAGATATAATTTATCAATTGAAATATTTGGTGTACAAGATGAAGAAAGTAAAGAAGTTTATTTAACAACTAAATCTGGAATTGAAACAATTGAAGAACAATGGGCAGAAGAACAGAATGCACCACAATTAAATTATAATGTATTTCATGTTAAAGTTGTACGTAAACCAGAAATTGATGCAGTAAGAGAGAATTTACCAATTATGATGGAAGAACATAGCATTGTTGAAAAAATCAAAGAAAATGATGTTGTCATTATTTGTGGTGAAACGGGGTCAGGTAAAACAACTCAAGTACCACAATTTCTATATGAATCTGGATTTGGTCATAAAGATAGTGGTGATTTTCCAGGTATAGTTGGTGTAACTCAACCAAGAAGAGTTGCAGCAGTATCAACTGCTAAACGTGTTGCAGAAGAATTAAACGTTGAATTTGGTAAAGAAGTTGGTTATCAAATTCGTTATGATAAGAAATTAGATACTTCAGTAAACAAAATTAAATTTATGACAGATGGTATTCTAATGAGAGAAGTTCAAACTGATTTCCTATTAAATTCATATTCTTGTATATTAATTGACGAAGCTCACGAAAGAAATTTAAATACCGATATTTTAATTGGGTTACTTTCAAGAATTGTACCATTAAGAAAGAAATTATATTTACGTTCATTAAAAGATCCATTGGCAGAAAAGATTAAACCATTGAAATTAGTGATTATGTCTGCTACTTTACGTGTTGAAGATTTTACAAAGAATAAAACACTCTTTTCAAAAGTACCACCTGTAATCAATATACCAACTAGACAATTCCCTGTTACAATCCATTTTAATAAGAAAACAGAATTAATTGATTATATGGATGAATGTTATAGAAAGGTTGTTAAAATTCATAAAGTGTTACCACCAGGTGGTATATTGGTATTTGTAACTGGTAAACAAGAAATTGAATACCTTTGTTCAAAATTAAGAAGATCATTTCCAATGAAATCCATTAACAAATCATTTAAAACTGAAATGGATAAAATTAATTTACAATTTGCTGATCAAGATAAAGAAAATCAATCAAAATCAAATACTCAAGTTTATGGTGATGCTGATGACTTTGACCTTGACGATACTCCTGATGATACTTTCAATAGAGATAATATGGATGATGAAATTACCGATGATATTGAAAATTTAGATGTATTAAATGATGATCAGTTTGAAGAATTAAAAGATGAAGAAGAACAAGAAGTTGAAGAAGAAGAAGAAGTTGAAGAAGAAGAAGTTGAAGAAGAAGAAGTTGAAGAAGAAGAAGTTGAAGAGGAAGAAGGTGAAGAAGAAGAAGTTGAAGAAGAGGAAAATGAAGAAGAGAATGAAGAAGAAATGGAAGTTGAAGAAGATGAAAAAGTTAAAGAATCAGAATCAGATGATGAACCAAATTTTGAAGGTGAAGAAGATATAATTGAAGATGAAAAACCAGCAGGACCATTATTTGTATTACCATTATATTCAACATTACCAACATCAAAACAAATGAGAGTATTTCAAACACCACCAATTGGATCAAGATTAGTTGTTGTAGCAACCAATTTAGCAGAAACATCACTTACTATACCAAATATTAAATATGTAGTTGATACAGGTCGTGTTAAACAAAGATATTATAATAAAGATAATGGTATATCAAGTTTTGAAGTTGGTTGGACATCAAAAGCATCAAGTGATCAAAGAGCAGGTAGAGCAGGTAGAACTGGTCCAGGTCATTGTTATAGAATTTATTCATCTGCTGTATTCAATGATCATTTTGAACAATTTTCAAAACCTGAAATCCTTATGATTCCAATTGATGGTATGGTATTACAAATGAAAAGTATGGGTATTCAAAAGATTACTGGTTTCCCATTCCCAACTCCACCTGATGAACAATCATTACGTTTAGCATTGAAAACATTGGTTAATTTAGGTTCACTTGAGCAGAAAACATTTGCAATCACTGAATTGGGTATGAAAATGTCACAATTTCCAGTTTCACCACGTCATTCAAAAATGTTATTACTTGGTCAAGAACATAATTGTCTTGGTTACATTATTGCAATTGTATCCATTTTAACAGTGAAAGATCCATTTTTAAAAGAAGCATATGAAGCAAACAATTCCGAAGAACTTGAAGCAGCCACTGCAAATTCATCTGCAACTGAAAAAGAAATGATTGAAAAAGATAAAGAAAATCGTTCAAAACATTTACAACGTCTTAGAAATAGTATGAGAAAATGGCAACATAAAGAATCTGATTTACTCTCAATCCTTAAAGTAGTTGGTGCATATGATTATCAATATAAAAAGAATGAAAAAGAAATTGATCACTTTTGTCAACAAAACTTTTTAAATCCAAAATCAATGTCCGAAATTTATAAACTTCGTCGTCAATTAGCAGAAATTGTAAATTCAATTAATACAACAAATTATGAACTTGACAATGGTACAACATCAAAACAGCCATTACAACTAATTAATCCAGATCAATCAATTAAACCACCAACAGTAAAACAAGAATTATTTATTAAACAAGTTGTAACAGCGGGTTTAATTGATCAAGTTTGTAAAATTAAAGATAATCCATCACCAACAACACCAAAGAATTTAATTGAATATCAAAGTGCAAGTGTATTAAGTTCAGGTGGTACAAATTCAAACGATGTTTGTTTTATTCATCCATCTTCAAATTTAGGTAGTGCCAATCAGTCGGTTGAATTTGTAATTTATTGTGATATAATTGAAACATCAAGACCATATATGAAATTAGTAACTGAAATCAATCCAACATGGTTACCATTATTGGGTAAACCATTATGTTCAGATTTTAAACCATTGGAACAACCAGCACCACATTATTCAATTAAACATGATCGTGTTAGATGTTATATTAAACCAAATTTTGGTGTACATCATTGGGAATTACCAATGTTAAAAGTTGATCATTCAGATCCATTGGAATGTATTAGATATTTTGCAAAAGCTTTAATGGAAGGTGAAGTATTTTCACCATTAAAATATTTAGTACCATATTTAAATACATCACCTGCTATCATTGTTCAATTAAATACTCAAAACAAAGTTTATCAATTAATTCAAACATTAAAACAAAAAGGTATTTCAACTAAAGAGAAATTGTTGCTACAATGGTTGGATAATCCAAATTATCTTTACGATCAATTTTTACCTTGGTTAAATACGAATTCAATTAAACCTCAAATTTTAAAACAAATGTGGCCACCATTAGATACTGTTAAAATTAATCCTTTATTAATTAAATAAACAAACAATACTTTTTAATATATTTATATAATTAATTAATATTATTCCACAAACAAAATAAAAAAAAGTATTAAAAACAGATGTATTGTATTTATTTTGTTAATTGTTTTAACTCTTCAAGGAATATTTTACATTCTTCACAAGACATAAATAGTATTTATATCAGCTTTAAATTTAGTTGAAAAATAAAAAATTAAAAAAAAAAGAAATCACAAATCTGAAAAACCCCTTTTTGTAAAATTATCAAAATGTACACTTAAACAATTGTTTTGTAATTTTGAAGGTTTATTTTTTTTTTGTATAATTTAATAATACCATTTCACAAATTTCTAAATCATCATTTAAAATTGAAGACTTTGTATGTAAATTTTGAAAATGTAATTCCGAACCTTTTTTAATATCATTTTCATTAAAAGTTTTATCGATTGAAATTGAACCATTAATTGTATTATTGATATTATTAGAATAAAATTTAAATAATGCGTTGTACTTTTTATCAGTGATATTTGATTTTACTTGTTTATTTGAACCAGTGTAATAATTGAAATTTAAAATTTGATAATACTCTTTAATGACGGGACTATTTGATTCTAAAAATGAACCAGTGAATTTAAGTTTTAGTGAATCAAAAGTATCTTGAAATTTGAAATTTAAAAGTTCTGATAGTTCAACTTGCGCATAATGTTCAGATAAATGATTTAAAAGTCTATATTTGTATAACTGATTACCAGAACTGTCAACACCATAGCCAATATTATGTGGATCTATAAATTTGCATGAGTATTCTTCATTATTTAAAAATAAATGTAATACTTGTAATGGATTGTTTTGATTATATTTAACTAATAAATTGTAAATGTTAAATGGGAAAAACACATTTTCAACAGTGTTAAGAATGAATTGAATAATATCCAATCTACCAATAATTATAGATTCCAATAAAATAAATTGATAAAAGTATGGTACTGGGCCACTATTAAATTGAATAAATTGATTAATTTCATCAATTGTCATAATTTTACAACACTTGATCAACACAGGTCTTGAAAATAAAAATGAATTTGAATAATTTGAAAATGTATTTACACCAATATCTGAATACGCCAATTGTGGGAATGACGAATCAATACTTTCACAAGCTCCATCTTCTTCGCCGCTATTTAATGAATTCAATTGATATTTAATTGTATCTAATGAATTTAAAAATATATCAACTCTTTTAATATCTAAAAAGTATTCCAAATCTAAATTTACAAGGTATGCAAAACTATTTGGTATACCATGAGTTGATCCTTGATTTGATGGGTTTGTTGGATTATCACAATATTTAACTAATCTTGAGGTTGATAATGTTGATATTAATTTGAATAATAAATCATCAAAACTTGTACTACCACTAAGTATATAATCATACGTAAATTCTTTTACATTTACTTGATTTGCATAATAAACGTAACTACCAACTGAATAAATATATTTTATAAGTTTTGATGATCTTTTTAATAAATATTCATAAACATGAGCGTAAGAATGCACAATTACCACTCCTTGACTAACCAATAAACTATATTTCGATTTAATTTGATCAATTGTTGAATCTTGTGAAAGTAATAATAAATTGAAGAATTGATTCAACAATTGTGAACGGAATACCATACATTTCAATTTATCAGATCCATTTGATGATACCAAATAATCAATTAATGATATTATATCAACTGCTTTTAATTCTTGATAATTCTTTACTGAATAAAATCCATGTGGATCATATTCATATACCTTTTTTAAAAATGATGTATTTTTAATTAAAAATGATACCTTTTCAAAATTGAAATTTATATTCATCAATTCTGAAAATTGAATAAATGCTTGATTCCATGTTAAATCATTTGTAAATTGAAATTCATATTCACTTGATGAAATAATGTCAATTGGTATATTTGTAATTGCATTTAATAAAACATCAACCATTGAATGTAATGGTAAGTTGATATTAAAATATTGATTTAATTCATACAATTGTTTGAGTGTACATTCTCTTGAAAATGGTATTAATTTATCAATTGTTATTTCACCTTCTAACATATCAATATATTCAATTGTATCCATATCACAATTTGAAACTGCTTTTAAAAATAGGTCAATGAAAATATGTTTTTGATTATCAAAATTCTCTTTTAAGATACTAGGTGTTGTAGTTGGATAATTAATTGCATATAATGCTAATTGAATTGTTGAAAATGATATTTTACTTATTTTTGAATAATATGTTGATTCAATTAAATGGTTTGAATGTATCCAGTCTATTGTATCTTTTGAATCTATTATAAGTAAATCTGATACTTTATCAATTTGTATATTTTCAATTTGTTTAAACACTGGGTTCCATTCTATTGTACTTGCATTATTTATAACAGATTCTAATACACTTGTAAAATATTCATTATCTTTTGACCCACTGAATAAACTTTTACAACGATACAATGAAATGAATTTATTTGTTTCATCAACGAGTATACCTTGAAACAATCCATCTTTTAAATGATATTCATTTAATGATTCTTGGTATTTTCTTAGAAAGTCTACATACAATAATGGTAAATTAAATGATTTTAATATTAATTTTTGTAATTCTTTTAATTTACCATCGTCATCATCTTCAAATAGTTGTTTTATTTCATTAATTTTATTTTGAATGTTGGATGGTATTTGACTATTCCTTTGATTAAATTTATAATAAATTCTTAATTGTAATACCAATAATTCAAATGTTTGTTGATCAAATGGTATCTTTGTTTCATTACTTGAATGAATACCAAAATAATAACTATATGGTTTTCCTACTAAATCTAAATCTAATAACCAATTCTTGATTTGTACATCTGTTATTGATTTGAGAAATACTTTGAAATCAATAGGAACACGATCAAACCAACCTCTTGAACATGTTGAAGGTAATGATAATGATGTTTCATAAAGTACTTTTAATATTTCATTTGAATATTTCTTGTTATTCAAAGCAATATTTAATAACCCATAAAAGTATCCAATATCTTTAAATTGATAATTTGATAATAGTTCTCTTGATATTGTTGGATTACCATATTGTATAACAAATTCTAATTCTTTGTTACTATCATTGTTACTACCACTACTACCTAATTCCAATACGCCATATATATTTCTTTTGTTGTATAATAGTAATAATCTAATTATTTCATTTGATTCTTCATCATTTAAACTAAATAATAACTTGATTGATTCTTTATCAATGTATATATATTTATTACTTTTAATTTTATCTTTTATTAGTGGATATTGTTTACTTTTGATCATCCATCCAAGTTGGTGAATATTATTAAATTTTAATTTATTATCTATATGGTTATCTTCATAAAATCTATATGAGCATTCTTTTGATTGAACAAATCCAAATATTATTCTGTGTATTACGATATTATTAAAAACTTTTGAAAATAATGATTCATAATATGTATTATTTGTATTATCTATCATTTTTTGTATTTGCATAAACAAAGGAGTGGAATAAAAATTATTTACATCCAAAAAAAATAAAAACTTAAATTTTGTGAATTTTCTTAAAAAAAATCAAAAAAACGAAAACTTTAAAATCTTGTTTTTTTATTAATTTTTTAAGGTGTTTTTTAGTTTGTCGTATACTTGATGAATTTTTGAGTTTAATATAAAATCAAATGAAAATATATCGGGAAGTAATAATTTAAATTGATCATTTTGAGTTGTGGGTGTTGTTGAAGTGGTATTGTAATAATCTGAATTTTCAAATTGGAAATTCATATTATCAAATTGTAATGTTTTTTGTTTTCTTTGTCCAAATACAGTTGTTGAACTTTTTAATGATAGTATATAATTTGTAAAATGTTTTGATTTAATATCAAGGTAATAAAATATATGATATAATGTATGATGGAATTGAAATTCTTTACCAGATGTAATTGTTACCCATGTTGATTTAATAAATTGATAAATATTTAAAACGTTATCAATATCTGCATTGTAAACTTTAATTAATCTACGGTATAAGTAATTTATCAATTCTTGATTAAATAATAATAATTTTGTTAAATTTGGTATTGGTAATTGGGTGGCAGTTGAAATTGTGTGTTGAAGATTATTTAAAAGTGATTTAATTATTGATAATATACCTTGAAATGATTCATAGGATTTACATACTTTTGGTAAAACATTTTTAAAGTTTTCTTTATAATATAAACATGATTGAGTTGGGTTTATAAGATGTTGATAATCATTGTAAAAGTAGTGACTGGTGTCGTATAGTTCACTTGAATATGATGTCCATTCTTTAACTGATTTATCAATTAATTCAATTGTTGAAAATGGATTAAAATTTATTAAAACTAGTTGAACCAAATTTGAATTTATATTATCTGTTATTGATTCTAGTATTAGTTCAATTGCTGATTTAGGGAATTGATTAAAACTGATTTTCAAACTTGAAATGTCAATTGAATTTGGTAATTTTGATAAATCAGTGATAAACTTTTTAAACAAATCTTTTGTAAATGATTTATAACCAGTTGAATTAAAGTAATTTAATAACTGATTGATTTGGGATGTTGTAATTGTTGGATTAATGTCAAAATCAATTTTAACTTTATCTGAATATCCTTTAATACTTTTAACTTCTTTAATCTTTTTTAATACTTGTTTTGAATATTTTAATTGATTAATTACTTTACAACCTTTAAAATTATATATTTTAAATCCTTTTCCATCTATTTCTTTTAATGATTCAATATCAAATTTGTTTATTGCTCTAGTGAATGGGTATTTATAATATACTGGTTTTATTTCTTTTTCCCCACCATCACTGTTTTCATCTTCACCATCATAATCATCTTGATCTGGATCAAAGAATCTATTACCATATTTTGATTTTGCATATTCAAGTAATTGAATTGTTTCAAATTTAAATAATAATACTTGTTCGTTTAATGCCAATTGTAAGTACATGTAATCTTTATACATTAAATCAATTGTATCAGTATCTTGAATAACAATACTACAATCACCATCTTTAATTGATTCTAAATAAGGTGATATTGATAATGCACTCCATGTAGTTGGTATTGATTCAATTAACCTTTTATTATCATTTGTTTCTATAATTGATTTTAACACTATTTCATATTCTTGACTTGATTTAATCCCAATTATAAATTTTAAAAGTTGTTTATCAAAATTATAATTACCAAAATATTTATATTCCCTTGTATACAATTCAATAAATTCCAATGATGATGAACCAATCGTAAATGGTTTTTGTAACTCTTCTTGTCTCCTTTCACTTTTGGATCTAAGTTTTGGTGGAGGTTTTAAAATTTCCAAACTTTTTTGACTTTTTGATAATAAATACTTTAACCCATTTATACTTTTTGAATTTAAAGAGTAATCTAAAACAAAATGATCATTATACCCATTAACTGGTTGATCATACTTAATTAAATATTCCAAATAAACTGAATCAACTCGTTTTGAAATTAATAAAAATAACTCTTTGTACCTTTCTTCATTAGTCATTTCATCACAGTCATTATCTAATAATTTCAATATTGGTGCTTCAAAATTTTCTGTTTCTATCCATGGTCCATCAGCATGCAAATATCCTAAATCTAGTAACTTGAACACCAATTCTTTTGATTCAATTGAAAATAGTTCAACAATTTCAATTTTAATTGCACTGTCATTTGATTGTACTTGTATCATTTCCGCTGAATTTGATTTACTTCTTTTATTTGTATTTGAATTTGGTATATTATATAAAATTGAATTATTACTATTTAAAATGAATTGTAACATTGATTCTTTATGCCATTTATTTTTGAATGATACTGAAACTGAACTGTTTTTAACTTCTTTATTAATTATATCGTTGATATTATCTTTATCCATTATGTTTAATAATTTCTGTAATACCAATGGAGTTGAATATTGAATTGCTTCTTTAATTGTTGATGAATAAATGGTAGGTATAAATGAATCTGGTTCACATACCAATAAATCTATTAATTCATTTGAATATTCAACTAGATATGGATTTGATAATATATAATCAATTAATTTAAATGTTGAAACTTGTTTTGGTTTATGTTTTAATAATAGTTGAAATGATTGTTTTAAATTTAATTTCCCAATTTCAGTTTCTTCTTTATATCTAATTTTCAATTCATTTGAATCATCTATAAATTCATCACCCAATTTATATTCAGTTTCTGTAAAATATTGATTTTTAGTTGGTTTAAATACTCTATTTAATTCTCTTTCTAAAAATGCACCATAAAATTTCAATATTGAAAATAATGATTCTTGTGTGATTTCAATATCTTCACCTGCTTCCAATTTACACTTTAATATTGAATATTGTTTATTTTTGATCATACAATCCAATGATTTTATATCTTTAAATTTCATTTTTTCACCAACACTATTTTCTCCAATTATTTCTATCTTTTGAAATATTGTAAACAATAGAAATTTATTATGAAATACTTTCCAAAATAATATTTCATTTGTATTTACAGTGTCATTATCACTATTATTATTCATTTTATTGTGGTGGAACAAAAAAAATAGAAACAAATTTTTTTTTAAATTTTTTAAAAACAAAAAGCGTTGGTTGCAAAATATCTTGATGTTTCAAACAAATATTAAACTGTTTGTGATATGTGGTGGATGAAGATCGGCATCATTTTGACTTACAACTAAATCTTAAATATATCTAATTTTAGGATGATTCCATGAATATGAATATAATTCATCTCAATCCAACCTGTCGCAACTGATAGTGACACCATTTTATCTGGTGATACAGATGAAATAAACCTACCAGCACCCATTGAGAGAAAGGAAACAATCAATTGATTTTGATCACATGAATAATGAGATTTATCTATTCGTCTATATACACAAATCATATAATGAAAAAAAAAAAAAAAAAAATTGTCGTATGATAAAAAAAGTCAGACAATTGTTTATTTATATAATAATTGTTTGGGATAGATATAAATGATCTTTAATGTTAAATATTTTTACATGTTTTAAGATATTTTTTAATCATTTAAAATTGAAGATACGTAAGATAATGTATCTTGATATTGCCAATTTGTATCCCAAAAACCCAAAGCGTAGGCACCAGATACACCTTGATAACCAAAATTAGGACCAGTAATCATATAATCAGGCATTGGAGCTGATGATTTAGTTGGGAATGAGAAAACTGCATTTTCAAATCCTTTTGAATCAGTACCTTCAATTACAGTAATCATACAACCAACTCTTTGTGTACCATTTGGAATTGATGTATTCGAATAACATGATGATAAAAATAATGCACCAGTTGACGGAGTTGAAAATGTATTACCATTTAATGTGAATACTATATTGTTACTACCACCTGTATTAAATGAAATTGGTAATACTGATTTAATTGAATAAACAATTTTATTTGTATTTGGGCCACCCATGAAAATTACATTGTATTTTGAAAATTGATCAATTGTGAAATCGGTATCTGGTATAACTGGTATTGCGTATCTTACTTGATAATTCAAAACATTTGATAAATAAATTCCCAATTGTTCTCTTTGTGAAGTTTGAAGTTCATTTCCTATTGTACCATAAACAATTAAAATTGGATAATTTATAATTTTAATCATTGGACCTGAATTAATTGATGATCTTTGAGTTAATGCCCAACCATTGTTTGTGCATATGCTCCACACTGATCCAGATAACCTACAATAATGTGAAGGTATTTTAACATATTGTAAAGTACTTTGGCCATCAATTGAAATTGATGATGGATACTCTTGAAATGTATTGAAACCAAATCTTTGAATATTCTCTGTACTAAGTATCCAAGTTGATGTTGATTTATCAACTTTAATCTTTGATATTTTAAAGTTTTGTAATGATAGTAATATTGTTATACCGGCTTTACCTTGAAATGTACCAGGATTTAAACAATTTATTAAAAATTTGTTTGGTAACTTTGGTATTCCAGAAAGAGTATACTTGGTGAGGAATGCTTGCATAATTGCATCATCAACAATACCAGGAAACCAATGATCATTACTAACAACTGGGCTAATTAAACCAACAGATGTATTATGATTTAATTGATCTAATAATCTAATCATTCTTCTCGAATGAAATGGAGGTACATTTGTATCACCAGTTGCATATCTAATAATTGTTGGAATGTTTATAATATGTGGTGAATGAAGATCTGCATCATTTTGACTTACAACTGAATCTAAAATGTATCTAATTTTAGGATGACTCCATGAATATCCAACTCTAAGGAAATTTGGTGAATATAATTTCATGTCAATCCAACCTGCTGCAACTGATAGCGACACCATTCTATCTGGTGATACCGCAGTGGCTAAATGCCATAGTCCATGAGCTCCCATAGAATGCGAGGAACCAATCAATTGATTTTGGTCACATGAATAATGAGATTTATCTAATTGACTTACACCTGGTAATTGATTACATAAATAATCTAATGCATAAAATGCATTCTTTATACCACATTCTTCCCAATCAAATCCATAGTTGTTTCTATTTGTTGGTAATAATATCCAAGAGTAGTTTTGAGATTGATATGCACCAGTCCATGCACCTGATTTAGCATCAACACCGGCACCATGTAATGCCAATAAAACAGGACACCCATTAACACTAAAATCACATTTTTCACTACCATTTGGTGGAACAGCATCTGCATATTGAACTGATCCATCAAAATCTTGAAATGTAAATGTAAATGGTTGACCAAATGATTTACAAGTGAAATTTAATGTTATCCAACTTGGTGAATCTGAAGAGAATTCAGTTGAAATTAATAAAGTTGTTGAAATAACAGTACCTGGTAAACAATCAACCCAACCACTTGAATTTCTAGATTCTATCATTAATGTAATTGGCATTAATTGACCAACACCTATATACTGTCCAAAAGTAGCCGGTACAATAGTTACCAATGTGTTTGTCCAATTACTTTGTGATTCAATTGTCAACGTGGTAATTGGGGATGGTAATAAATTCAATATTGATATTGACACATATGGTGAAGCAAATTCATATTCAACTACATCTGGTACAATTGTATTTTCCACTACAATAAATATAGCATGTTGTTTTGGTTGATCAATTGTATTGATTTGACATTGAAAACTTGCACTTTCCTCACCGATTATTCTAGTCCGTACTGTATGTGTACCACTTGATAATGTGATTGAATTATATGACATACCCAATTGATATGAATCACCTTGCATTACTTGATCATCAACAAAGAATTTAGCTACACCACTGCATGTAATTACAATAGTTTCAGATTGATCTAAATTAAAATCAGATAAACCCCAACCTGAAAAGTATGAACCTGATGCACCTGACCATGCTTCAATTAAATCCCAATTTACAGTTGACGAAAAATTTAAATTTACCATTGGTTCATCTTGTGTTACTTGATATGTTGACCAACATGCCATACCATTATTAGTCAATTCACTTGGATATACTAAACTACCACCACGTGGTATCCCATTAATTCCACCATATGCTTCTAATACATCAACATCTTCTCTTGGTGCGGATGGAAATGGTCCAATTACATCCCATTGTGCTAAATAATATGTTTCTTTAATTATTGATGAACCACTACAAGTAAATTCACAATAAATTAATTTTATAAAAAATAATAAAATTGTAACAATTATAATTTTATTCATTTTTTTAATATGTCTCTTTAATTTTGAATTAACAAAAAAAAAAAGTGAGTGGTGTTATAAAAAATAAATTTTTAATTAACAAAAAAAACAGCCCACATGCGACAATTTACATTACAAAAGAAATAAATGGATTATTTATTTTTTTATTAAACTAAGATAAATATCTTTTATGATCACATTTTTCAAAAAAAAAAGAAAATTTTTATTTTTTAATTATTTGCCGTTGCGAATAGGCACTATAACAAATTTGAATTGGTTGAATAATTATTAATTATATTATATTTTAATAATGATTTTATTTATTATTATTGGATATGTATTTAAATATTGTTGGTGTTTTTATATTATTTTAATGTAAGTACTTTATTCTTTACCAAATCATATTGAGCAAAACGTTTTCTAGCATAATCTAAATAATCGAAATCGATTGTACTACTAAAACTTTGTAAAACACCCCAAAATGCCCATTGTAAATGTGAACCAAGTGTATGATGATTTGATTCTATATATAATTTATGTATTTCTTCTTCGGTTGGTATATATAATTCATCTGATAACAATGTTGTTGTTGTTGTGGTTGTCGTTTTCGTTGAGTTTCTACTTGTTTCAGGACTTAATAATTGATTTGTTGGTTGTGGAAAACTAGATTGTTGTGCTGCAGCTACTTGTTGATTTTTACAATTTCTAATTGAAATTAAATATTGTTTAATAAATCTTTTTTGAATTTCAATTGAAGGATATTTTGAATAGTCCAATTCCAAACCAGAAAATTCACAAAAGAAATTACCAATATCATAACCTCTATAATTGTAACCAGAATATTCAAAATCTATAAATCTAACTTGTTTCTTTTCTTGATTGTAAATCATGTTTCTTGGAATGAGATCATTGTGACAAAAGTTGATAGCATCTGGATTATCATTGTAATTATCTTCGATAAATGACATTAATGAAACTGCCTCATCTCTATAATAATTTAAATCAATACCCAACGATGATAATGATGCTGCTGTTGATCTATCTGTTGCGACCAATGACAATGCACTATCAATCCATGAATTTAAATTTACAAATAACGAAGTACCAGTTGGTTGAATAACGGTTGACGATGAGAAAACAGTTGGTGAAAGTACAGATGATGAAGATGAAAGTTTGTTGTAATTATTTGATAAATTTAATTTCAAACTATGCCATCTACCAGTTTCTTTTGCAATGGATGCGAGTATATGATCATCGTATAAATCTTCCAATTGAACTGAATCACCTTCCAAATAACCATAGATACAACCATTTTCAAAAGTACCATAAAATTTTGGTCCAACCCCATTTTTACTTAAAAGATATTGAATGTTTGCTTCTGTTTTTCTATCTATAAATTGTTCTGATCCTTTTCCATATAATCTAATTATAACACTTTTTGTACCACTTCCGTCACTTGATTTAAATGAACTTTTAAACAGTGTATTTGTAACTCCACCAACCATTGGTTTAAATTTAATTTCTTCACCAAGATTACTATCTACCAATTCCTTTAAAATTGATACCAAACTTGAATTATTATTAATATTATTTCTATTTTCATTTTCATCTTCTACATATTCATAATCTACATTTGTTGTAACATGTGATGGTCCTTGATAAATTATATCTTCAAATTCGTTCATTGTATAATATTTATATATTTTTATTTTTATTTGTGTTTATATTTAATCGTTGTTTATTTGATTGTGTTGATGATGTAATATTTAAAATATTTTGTTTTTTTTTATACTATAATTTTTTTTTTTATTATTTTTATTATTCTTTTGTGTAGTTGTTTAATTAATGTCTGAAATGATAAATAAAAAAAATAAAAAAATAATCCTTTTTATAATAAATAAAATAATAATATACAAATAAAAAATAATTAATAAAATGAATGTTTAATTAAATTTAATTAAAATAATTGGTTTAAAAAGGAACAAGAGATCTTAAAAAAGATTGTGTGAGTAATTTAAAAAAAAAAAAACTTATAATTAAAAAAAATTATATGTGTATGAATTTGTGTATGTGTGAGTGTGGTTTTTATATGTGTGTGTGGTGTTTATTCGTTTTTTTTTTGTATACACAAAATATGAAATATATATGTAATATGCAAATAACAAAAATGAAATGAATTATTAATTTTTAATAACCCATCCACATATGCAAATACTGCTACTATTTATATTGGATTTTCTTTCTCTATTATTTCTATAATATACAATTATATTATACCATATATGCACAATAGGTATCTGAAATTATTAAGTTTTTAAATATTCTTTGAAACACACAATCTAATAATTTATAAAACAGTGAGTGTATATGATAGTGAGTGTATATGTATATGTGTTGTATTTATATGAGTTATCGAGATTATTGTAATTGTGGATATGATGGATATGATGATACAAATATCTATTTATGTATATTAATTAGTCAATGCTATTTAAATTAATTGATGATGTATGATGAAGTGAGTGTGTGATATTTTTAAAAATATTTTTTTAGTTTTTCCCAAGCGTTGAGTTTTTTTGAAAATAAATAAAAAAAAAAAAAAAAATCCTTTCCTATTTACGAAGAAAAATATAAAAATAAATTAAAAATAAATAAAATTAATTATTTTTATAGTTTTTATAGTTTTATAAATACTATATTTAATAAAAACATTTTATTTTAAAATACTATTATGCTTCCACCATTTTCATTATTTTCGCTATCACTCTCTATTTCATTTAAAATTGACCTACTATTAAATACACTGGTATAATTATTGTTACCATTATTATTATTATAAAAATTATTATTACTATTATTACTATTGTTACTTTTATATATATCTATTGGCGTTGTTTTATTGTTATTATTATTAATTTGTTGATCTGTTGATACTCTTAAACTATCATTTAAAATATCTGTATTTTGTACAATTGAATTTGAATTTATGATTTGACTGTATGAATTTTCTTTTGATAATATGCTATCTACTGAAGTGTTGTTACTGTTATTGTTGTTGTCTTTGTTTTTCTTTTTACTGACTTTTATAGGTGTATATGGTTGATATGGTTCATATGGTTCATATTTTGGTAGTACTTCTGGTATTTCAATTGTACCATTATTCATATCATATGTTTTTAATTTTTCATTTTCGTATGTGTTTAGTTTATCTTTTTTATCTTCTCTATATTTTGAAGCCATGACAGCACCAACACCAATTAATATTACAACTCCACCAACTATATTTAATGGAGTGAGAATTTCGTGTAAGAATATATTTGCCAATACACCAGTTAATAATGGTTCGACAGTAAGATAAATTGATACTGTTGTACTATCACTTTTAGCAACTGCCCATGAACTTGCAAAAAATGCAAATGCAGTTGCAAATATTGCTGTATATATTATTGCTAACCAACTTAATAATGATACTGATGCTGCAACCATTGATATATCTTTTGTAACTAATAAACAAATTAATACAACAGGTGGTGTACCGATTGTAAAACTCCATGCCATACATTTTATTGCACTCATACCACCATCATCTACCAATGGTTTTTGAGTTAATAAGAATATAGCATACGCTATTGTATTACCTAAAAAACATAGATTACCCAATACAATATCTTTACTTGATGAATCATCAGATGCTAAATGTGTAAAATCAACCATTAAAATTGCTCCAACAACTGCAATTGCAATACCTAAAAACTTTAGTTTCGTCTTTCTTTCAAATCCCAACATAACTGCAAATAATGTACTGAAAATTGGGATTGCTGGTTGTGTAATTGCTGCATTTGATGCTGTCTATATATGTATGTATTAGTATGGTGTGTATATGTCATATGATATTTTTGTTGACTAATACATACAGATAATCCTAATCCTAATAAAAATAAAGATTGATTAACTGTTACAGAGAATAAACCAGATACTGCAAGGAATATAAATTCTTTTTTTGAAGGTAGTTTGAATATTGTATCTCTTGATGTAATCATACCTGCTATCCATAATAATGGTGTTGCAATTGCTAATCTAATCATAAGGAAGAAGAATACTGGCATTTCATTCAATGCTAATTTTGCGACTATATAAAACACTGAAAACACCAAACAAACTGATATCAATACTAAATGAACTTTTAAATCTTCAAACGTTATTGATTTTATAGTTTGTTTAATTCTAGTTTTTAAAGTTAAATCCATTTTAACCATTTTGCTATAAAAACTATAATAATATAAATATAAATATATACTATATAAAAAAAATAACACTACATATGTCAAACAATATTGTTTTAAAAAAAAAATAAATAACCGATTTCTAGTGCTTGATTGCCAATTTTTTATTTTTCATTTTAAAATAAATATTTTTATGAAAAATCAAAAAATAAAATCAAATAAAAAAGTTTAACGTCCCAATTACGAGATTGGTTTTTATCATAAAAATCATAAAGTATCCACAATCTTATAGTTTTATTTTAATAACAAACATTGTTTTAATTTAAAATAATGTTATGTTTCCATTTTCACTAAAGCTATCTATTTCAAGATCATCATTGTCGTCACCATTTAAAATTAATTTTTCGCTTTCGAATGTGTTTAGTTTTTCTTGTTTACCTTCTTTATATTTTGAAACCATCACAGCACCAACACCAATTAGTATAACTATACCACCAACTATATTTAATGGAGTGAGAATTTCGTGTAAGAATATATTTGCCAATACACCAGTTAATAGTGGTTCGACAGTAAGATAAATTGATACTGTTGTACTATCACTTTTAGCAACTGCCCATGAACTTGCAAAAAATGCAAATGCAGTTGCAAATATTGCTGTATATATTATTGCTAACCAACTTAATAATGATACTGATGCTGCAACCATTGATATATCTTTTGTAACTAATAAACAAATTAATACAACAGGTGGTGTACCGATTGTAAAACTCCATGCCATACATTTTATTGCACTCATACCACCATCATCTACCAATGGTTTTTGAGTTAATAAGAATATAGCATACGCTATTGTATTACCTAAAAAACATAGATTACCCAATACAATATCTTTACTTGATGAATCATCAGATGCTAAATGTGTAAAATCAACCATTAAAATTGCTCCAACAACTGCAATTGCAATACCTAAAAACTTTAGTTTCGTCTTTCTTTCAAATCCCAACATAACTGCAAATAATGTACTGAAAATTGGGATTGCTGGTTGTGTAATTGCTGCATTTGATGCTGTCTATATATGTATGTATTAGTATGGTGTGTATATGTCATATGATATTTTTGTTGACTAATACATACAGATAATCCTAATCCTAATAAAAATAAAGATTGATTAATTGTTACAGAGAATATACCAGATATTGCAAGGAATATAAATTCTTTTTTTGAAGGTAGTTTGAATATTGTATCTCTTGATGTAATCATACCAGCTATCCACAATAATGGTGTTGCAATTGCTAATCTAATCATTTGAAAAAAGAAAACAGGTACTTCCTTCAAAGATATTTTACCAACTATATAAAACACTGAAAATACTAAACAAACTGATAACAACACCAAATGAACTTTTAAATCTTCAAACGTTATTGATTTTATAGTTTGTTTAAATCTAGTTTTTAATGTTAAATCATTAACCATTTTCTATAGAAAAACTATATTATATTATAATAATATAAATACGTAATATAATATATTGCACACAACACGTATCAATGTGATCTTTTTTAAAAAATAAAGTAAAACGACGATTCCTATATTCTGATATTTTCATCATTTTTAAAAATAATAAAAATAAAATAATAAAAAAAATAAAAAAATTAAAAATATCTAAATATGGCATCATTTTTTATCATAAAAATCTGAATAAATTCATTATTTGTAATAGTTTAATTTAGTGTTTGTTCATTGTTATAGTAATGTTTATCTTTTAATTGATTGAATAAATTTATATTTTTATTTTTTAATTTTTTTTTTAATTTTTGTAACCACGATAACTTTTTTTTTAAAAAAATCAATTTTTAATTTTTTTTTAATTTTTTTATCCGACATTTTTACATATTAAACGATTATATATGTATAATGTCAGCAGAAATACCACCAACAACAACACCAACAACAATACCACCTATACAAAAACCACCAGGGTTTCATGAAATTTTCAAACATGTATTATTATTATTTTTAATATTATTTATAGTGTTGGTTGTATTATCATCGATTACATTGGTATCAAGATTGGTAAAGAGTAGAAAGAGAAATCATTCAAAGAAATTATCACTTCGTACAAGAGCAGAAGTTTATTTAACAGTATCTGGTATTATACAATGGATAGAAGCAATTCAAACTTTTTTATCGATTATATCAGTAATTGTATTTATATATGGTACTTATTTAACAAGTAATCCACCATTGGCATATTCATGGATTGAAATTGCGTTAACCATTTTTTTCACGTTACATTGGATGTTGGATTATTTCATTAGTAAAGATAGATTAAAGTATTTATTCTCATTCTTTTCAATTGTTGATCTTGTAACTGTACTACCAATCTATATCGACATTTCAACTGGTCAATTCTTTTCTGAATTAACTACATTTCAATTCTTACGTGTATTACGTACAGTTAGAATATTAAGAGCAAATAGAGTATTACATTATTTTGAAGGTATGTATATAAAGAAAAGTAATAGTAGATCATCATATCATGTATGTGTGTTACTAATACAATCTTTATATAACATGTTTCAGATATAACACAATATTTATTTAGAGTTGTAATTGCAATTTTTACATTTATAATGATATTTGCAGCATTTTATATGAATATTGATGTTAAACCAAATGGTACAGGTGAAGCATTGAAATTTCATGAAACAATTTATTTCTTTGTTGTTACATTGACAACGGATGGGTATGGTGATATTCATCCAACAAATGCGGTTGGTCAATTAACAATTACATTGGCAGTGGTGGTTGGTGCAGTATTGATTCCATATCAAGTATCTAGATTGTTGGAAACATTAAATTCATATTCACCATACAAACGTGATTTATCAAAAAACAATTTACATGGTCATGTTATATTGTGTGGTGATATTAATTTCACATCGTTGTTGGAGTTTTTAACGGAATTCTATTTGGAAAAGTATGGTCAATTGAAAAAGACAATTGTAATACTATCAACTAATCCACCATCAGATCAATTGAAAATGTTATTGTTACATCCATTTTACAAGAATAGAATAAATTATTTACAAGGTTCACCAATGATGGAAAATGATTTAAAACGTGCTCGTTACATTCACAGTTCATCATGTTTTATATTTAGACCATTGTTTTGGGAAGATGGTGATTCAACTGCAATATTAACAGCATTGGCAATGAAGAATTTGAAACCAAAAGGATCGAAAATATTTGTACAATTATTACATCATGAAAATAAATACAAAATATCAGCACGTGTAAAATATATAATGTGTATTGAAGATTTTAGAAATGGTATACTTGTTCAGTCGACATTGTGTCCTGGTTTTGGTACATTGGTTTGTAATTTATTTACATCACGTCAACCTGATCTTGGTGATGAAGATAAATGGATTGGTGAATATTGTAATGGTAGTGTAAATTCAATTTATAAAATACCTGTACCATTGGCATTTGTAGGTGAAACATTCTTACATGTTACATCTATAATGTATTCTGGTGCAAAAGCATTAGTATTGGGATACATTGATGAACAACCACCACCACCTGTAATTATTGTACCCCCACCAAATGTAAAAACAAGTACAAATCATACAAAACAGCAACAACAACAATTTCCACAACAGAAGAGAAATAAATTTATAATTCATCCACCATTTTCAACTGTAATTACAGCAACTATGAGTTTAATCATTATTGCGCATAGTCCATCCGCACCAACTTTTAAACCAAATGTACCATCAATTATTCGAAAAGATTTGGATGATGATGAATTACCAAAAACTTCATTTTTTACAAATATTTATCATAAATTATTTGTTCCAGAGGAAGTTAGACATTTCACTGAATTGGGTGATTCACAAGATGTAATGTTTAATGATAATTTGAAATCATTTTTCACCTCAACATTTACAAATAATTCATCAAACATTGAAATGGATGTATTATCACCAACATCATCAAATACAACAACTGCCTCCTCACCAACAACAATTTCATCACCAACTCAAATATTAATATCAGATATAAATGATGGTAATGGTAATACCACAACAAATGAACCAAATCAACCTTTAATTTCAAATAGTAGCGGTGTTATTGGTAATAATAATATGTTTTTATCACCAATACCTGAACATTCATCACTATTACCAATGGATGATATAAATTTAGTTGATGATAAAATATCACCTTTGGTATCGCTGTGTAATCAAGAATTTGATTCAAATTGGAATGAAGTTATCGCGACGGTAATTGAGTCTATTGATTCAAAGAAAGCACATATGGAGCAAATTGTTGAAGATTTAGAACCAGTTTTAGAATCAATTGAAAGAAATAGAAATTTAGATGAATATTCAGAAGATGAAAAGGAAGATAACAATTGGAAAGAACATATTATAATTTGTGGTTCAATTAACAAGATTGATTTATTCATTCGTGGTTTAAGACAAAAATATATATCTGATAATTTAAATCATTTTTATCATTTAAAAAATCAACAAAATAATCCACAACAACATCATAATCAACATCATAATCACCATGGTGAACAAGGAAGTAGTAGTAATCCACAATCTCAACCTCATCAACAACATCATCATGAATCTTCACCAGTAATTGTAATTTTACATAGTGAAGAACCAGATATGTCAGATTGGGATGATATTGATGATGTATTCTATCATAAAGGATCGCCGTTGGAAAGAAAAGATTTAGATGCAGTTAAAATTCATTTAGCAAGCAAAATCATTATTTTATCAGATCCATATAAAGAACATCACAGTTCACAATTAACTGATAAAACTTCTGTTCAATTGGATTCACAAACTATTATGGCATTTTTAGAGATTAGTGAGGTATTTCAAAATCATCCAAATCCATCATCATTTGTTACAGTTGAATTAGTACATGAACCAAATATTAGATTCATTTCTAAGAATATTAAATCATCTAAAATTGGTAGTAAAGCAGCATCTAGAAAAGAAGGTGATGAAATTGAAAAACCAAATTACTACATCACATCGGAATTTGCATCTGGTCGTGTACTTACATTGACTACATTAGATTCATTGTTATGTCAAGCTAATCATCAAGAATATCTATTGGATGTTGCAAATGAATTGGTATTGGGTGTAAATGGTATTAGAAATTATCATCGTAAATTAATTAGAAATCAATCAGATTCAGATTCAGATTCAGATAATGAAGATTACTATTATAATTATAGTAATAATAAATTAGCTGATAATGGTGATTCATCAGATAGTGATGATGATCATCGTAGTAGTCATAGTGGTAGTGGTAGTGGTCATATTAGCGCTAACAACAAATTACATTCAACTCAATCATCATCAACAACACTTAGATCATCACGTAATAATAGTAGTACAAATCTTGGTTACAAAAATTTAAATTCACGTCTATCACAATCTGGTATTTGGAATCATCATGGTAATCAACATTCAAATCCAAATCAATGTCTATTAAATCAAATTAAAGTACCAACTCAATATCATGGTCATTTATATTCAGAATTATTTGAAACACTCATTCATAAAAATATATTACCACTTGGTTTATATCGTTGTAAAGAAATTACAGGTGCTCCAAATTCATATGTTTTCACTTGTCCACCAACTGATACTATCCTTCACGAAAAAGATTTAGTTTATATTTTATATAGACAAACTCAATAACTCAATAACAATAATAATAATCAATTATATTAATTAATTAATAACTATACCCACCTGCTACAAAATGGAATAATAACAATAATAAAAAAAATAATATCTATTTATTTTATTTAAATCATTATCATTATCATCATCATCACATTACTGAAGCTGGTATCTAGTAGTACTCATATTCAGCTACAAAAAAAATATTATTATTTGAACGTATTTAGTGCGTGATTAGAAAAATATACTCTGTATTTGTACAATGTGAATTTTTTTTACCATTCAAACACACTCTCACTCACACACACTATAATTGAATTTGTGCAGACACCCTATATATATATATTTGAGAGTGTGTGTATGCGTGTGTGTTTCAATTTTTTTATTTTGTTTTTTTATTATTTATTTTTTTGATTTATTTGATTTATTTATAATTTTTATTTTTTTCTTATTATCATCAATAAAAATTATTTGGTAATTACAAAAACACAAATTCATCATAATATATACATATATACAGTAGTAGAGAGTTATATATCAAATCAAAAATAAATAATAAATATTATTTTATACCTATATAGTAATAAATTAGTCAAACAAACACACACACTCATACTTATCAACTTTTTTTATTTTAAAAAATATATACTATCCAAACCCACAAAAAAAAAAAAAAAAGATTTATTAAAACAATTGCCCACTCACACATAAAATTTGAAAAACTGACAAACAACCATACAGCACAAAGTTTTGTAAGTAAAAAAAAATTAAAAATAAAAAAAAATTAAAAAAAAAAAATTTATTATTAACTTATAAAAAAATAACCAAAAAAAAACTGTTTTTTTCAACAATATATTTATAAAACAGCAACCATATTTAAATATCTGTCCCTCTTTCATCATACACACAACTAATCAAATAGCATACACACCACAACAATAATATTATATATAATAACTTTTTTTTAAAAACAACAACAACAACAACAACAACAAGTGTATCAATAGTATCAACAACTACAGCTAAAAACTAAACAAATAACACAGTAATAACACAAGCAGTAGTAGTATAAAACAAAATAAAACAAACAAAAAAGAATGGGTTGTTTAAATTCAAAAGAAGCCAAATCAAATACTGATGCAGGTGCACCAAAAATAGCACCACCAACTGCTGAACCTTCAGTAAGAACTGCTGAAATTAGAGCAGAAGAAAAGATTTCAATGGCTCGTAAGTTATCATATTTTATATCACATGATGATATCATTTGGCATATATACCCTCTTTTATTCAATATACTCATTATCAATATATTTCTTTATCAAATTATAATTAGAGGATATATCACAAGGTAATGTTGAAGATTTCTATGTTGTTGGAAAAGAATTAGGTAGAGGTGCATTCTCAGTAGTACGTGAAGGAACTAGAAAAACTTCACAAGAAAAAGTTGCACTCAAATATATTGAAAAGAAATTTGTTAAAAAGAAGCATATTGAACAATTAAGAAGAGAAATTGATATTATGAAAAAAGTTAAACATGATAATGTATTAGCATTAAAAGAAATCTTTGAAAGTGATAGTCATCTCACTCTTGTTATGGAATTGTAATTATCATCATCATAAATACAATACAATGTGTATTATATAAATATACTAACTACCATTGTATTGCACGATGTAATTTTTATAGAGTTACAGGTGGTGAATTATTTTATAAAATTGTAGAAAGAGGATCATTTACAGAAAAAGATGCACGTAATGTTGTTAGACAAGTATGTGCAGGTGTAGAATATCTTCATTCACAAGGTATTGCACATCGTGATCTTAAACCAGAAAATTTATTATGCAGTGGTGAAGGTGAAGATATGACAATTAAAATTGCAGATTTTGGTCTTAGTAAAATATTTGGAGGTGGTGAAGCATTGGAAACCAGTTGCGGTACACCAGATTACGTTGCACCAGAAGTACTTACTGGTGGATCATATGATAATGCAGTTGATATGTGGTCAATTGGTGTTATCACTTATATTTTATTATGTGGTTTCCCTCCATTTTACGCATCATCTCAAAACTTGTTATTTGAAAAGATTTTAACCGCTGATTATGATTTCCCTGAACCAGAATGGACACACGTCTCCGATCCAGCTAAATCATTCATTAGAAATTTAATCGTTAAAGATCCTGATCAAAGACACACTGCAAAACAATGTCTTGATGATTTATGGTTAAGTGGTACTGATCAATCAATTGGTGGTCAATCAACTGATCTCCATAGTCACTTTGCTGAAAAAATGAAGAAATATAATGACCAAAGAAGAGGTGGTCAAGCAAATAATGGAATGTAAACATAGTAATAATAACAATAATAAGAATAATAACAAACAATAAAAAAAAACAAAAAAAAAAAAAAATACACTCATCATAATAACAATACATAAATCAATAAATTAAAATAATTTGTACACACATTTATGTATGTTATGTTTATTTATAATTCACCTGAAGGAACGATAAATGATTTTGGTTTAATATTGTTATTATCATAAATTACTTCAACATTTCTAACTTGCCATTCGAGATCACTTGCATACAAATTGAATAAAATGTTTGCTTTTCCTTTTGAACCTTGGATTGGGATAATGATATCAGATGTTGCTTCACCATAAACAACTGGTAATAATTTATTTTTATATGGTACTCTTAATGGAAGGAATTTACTTGGAATCATTTGAATTTGGTCAGATAATTTATGATTGTAAAGTTCTTGGTATAATGCATGTTCAAACTTTTTAATTTCTTCATCTGTCATTTTATTAATATCAATTGCTTTTGGAGCACCATTTGAAATACCTGCTTTTTGAAGAAACCAATGACTATCATGATTAAATGATGCAGCTGATAAATCAACTGGTAATAATTTAACATTGAAATCTCTTTTCAATTCAATAATTGGTGATTTTGATTGTGGTGGTGGTGCTGAAATTGTAATATTGTTACCTATAATATCACGTACTTGTGTAGAGTCTGTAATAACTTGAAATACTGGATATAAAATTGTGTTCCATGATTGATCTACAATTGATTCGGTTGTTGCTTGTTCACCTTTATAATATGCCATACCACAATTTGTTGCATCATATCCAAGTTTTGATACAATTGAAAATAATATAACTTTTTTAAATAATCCTCCTTTTCTATTATATTTATCTTCTGCTGCTAAAATTTGTTCTTTTGAAATTGAATATGATGAAAAGTTTCTAACTGCAAGTTTAAAACTAACATTAGATTGATATTACTATTTATAATACAATATAGCACAGCTTATAACTTACCAAACTTATTATTAAATAATCTTTTAAATGATTGATTCATTTTTAAATGTATATTAATGAATATCAAAAAATATATGTTGGTAAATGTCAAAAAAATTTGAGAAAATGAAAAAAACAGCATCATTTTTCATTTTTTTTTATTTTTTTTTTTTTTTTTTTTTTTTTAAAATTATTTTTAAAAATTTATTAAAAATTTTTTTTTTTTTTACGGGTCGAATTTAAATATATATTTTATATTTATATATATACAAATAAAATGTTGATTGATACATTTGTATCATTATTACCAATATCAATGATTATGATTGGTTGTTGTAGTAATGTTGTATCATTAGAATTAATTATAAAGTAAGTAGGTGTTAATATTAATGTGTATATGTTTATGTATGATCAATTTATTAATTATATTAATTATCATTTAGGGCATCACAATCACATGCAATTTTAGTAACATTTGCACAATTTTTAACGGTTGCAGTTATAGCATTTTTTGTAAATATAATATGGAAAAGAGTGTATGGAATATTTTGGATACCTGTTGGATTTAGAGAAAGAAAGATACCATTGTTAACATATTTTATAATGGTTTCAATATTTTTCATTTTATCAATATTAAATAATAAAGCATTAGATTACGATATACCAGTTCCATTTCATATGATTTTCAGATCAAGTTCATTACTATCAACAATTGTAATTGGTTCAATGTTTTATAGAAAATCATATTCAAATAAACAAATTATAAGTTTAATAATGGTTACAATTGGTATTATTTGTGCAACTTTTAGTTCAATGCCTGATAATGTATGTTTTTACACCAACAGATAAAATATTGTGAGTTTTAAACTAATATTTATTTTATCTCTTTGGTTCATATACAGAAAAAAGAAATATCATTTGGAAAAGAACCAAATTTATTTAAATTTGCAATTGGAATGTTAATGCTCACAGCAGCAATGTTTTTATCATCAATTTTAGGGTTAATTCAAGAAAATACATATAAACTATATGGAAAAGACCGTCACTATGAAACTATATTTTATTCGGTAAATATCAAATATTTTAATATTAATTAATTGTTAGTGGTTATATATACAATTTATTAACGTATTTGTTGATATTTGCAGCATTTATTTTCATTACCATTTTTTTTATTGTTTAAAGATGATATATTACATCACATTCAATTAAATAATGAATCAGCGTTAATGGTGTTACCATTTGGTATTGGTGAATATCCAACATTATGGGTTTATTTAATAATTAATGTAATTACACAGTATATTTGTATTCAAGGTGTTTTCATTTTAACTGGTAAAACAAGTACATTAACATGTACATTGGTAATTAGTTTAAGAAAATTCCTAAGTATCATTATTTCAGTTGTATACTTTAATAATAATTTTACATCACTATTATTAGTTAGTACAATATTAGTATTTGTTGGTACATTTATGTATTCTACAAGTGGTAAAGTTGTTGAAAAACCACCAACTACATCCACTACTATAAAAGATACAGACCAAAAGAAATTAAATTAATATAATAATAAATTATATGTTTTTTTTTTTTTAAATATTTTTTTTTTAATATTTATTTTAATATATGATAAAAATTATAATACATAAATACATGTATATTTTAAAATTAAAGATATGCTATTTTTTTTAAGTGTTGAAATGAGTTGATAGATTTATACAATTTTTTTTTTTTTTTTTTTTTTTTTTTTTTTTTTTTTTTTTTAAAAATAAATTTTTAAATTTTTTATTTTTTTTTTTTTTTTTTTTTTTTAAAAAAAAAAAAAAAAGATAAATGATAAAAACGATAAATAAATAAATTGTATTTGTATAATTAGGTTATTATGTATT
>JABXES010005530.1:0-34720 GCA_013375695.1 Dictyostelium brefeldianum
AGATTATTTTTTGATAATAATTATAAATAAATTATGACACAGTGTATTGTTGATGTGTGTAATTATTGATGAATGTGTTGTGTGTGAAATGAATTGTACCAAATTAATTAAAAAAAAAAAAAAAAAGACAACATACATTGAATATGGAAAAATAAAAACCAATCCATCATATTAATAAATTATAAGATTTGATTTAAATTTGTGTGTGTGAATGTGTGTTGACATTTAATTATTTTTGCGAGATTATATAAAATTAAATTAAATTATTATTGTTAGTATAATGTGGTGTGGTGTATTATTATAATAAATAAATCTATAATTATTAATAATTTACCTCTGCTAAAATTTGATTTGGATATAATTCAAATGGATATGATTTTGGTAAAACTGAAGGATATGAATAAGCACCACGAATGTATGGATTCTTTTTCCAATCATAAACTAAATGATTAATGTATGAATTTGTAGCTGGAGTATAACCATTTGAAGAATTACCAAACATTGCATCCAATTGATCGAGGAAAGCACGAATTTGATTTTGTGGTGATAATGCAGAAATGGAGATTGCTTGATCACCAGTAATGAAACCAACAGCAACATATTCAGTTGGTTGACCTGGAATTAGTGGACGATATGGTGGACCATCCATCCAAATTTGAGGAACTGGACTATCACCACAAAGTACTAATTGACAATCGGAATTCCAAAACTTTTTATTAAATTTAGCAATGATTTTCATACCACTATCCATACCAATTGTATTGATTGCAATTTTCTTTCTCTCTGGTAATTCAGGAACAAATTGAATATCACCATCTTTTAAAATTTGAATTGGTACAGTTACAACTGCACGACGACATTTTACAACATCACCATTGTATGAAGTGATTTTAGTTAGTTTATCATCAGTTGTACTATCAATGATTTTTGCTCTCCAATTCTTTTTGATTTCCAATGATTTTGATAAATGATCCAACATGATTTTTGAGGATTGTTGAACTTTGTAATTACTTGGAATGTTACATGGTTTACTATCTTCTCTAGCAGCTTCTTGTACACCAATACGATCAATATTGGTTGCCCATGTTTTTGAATAAATTGCATCTGCTAAACCCAAAACTCTAAATGGTACTTGTTTTGCAACTAAATGTTCCAATAAGTTTAATGATCTATCTGGATTATTAATTTCACCTGATAATCCAATGAGTGCATCTGCTAATTTCAATATGTCTGCATCACTTTGATCTGTTCTAATTAATTTTCTTTCTCTACCCAAATAAAAGTATGTTGATTTGGTTGGTGAATTGAATAAATCCATTGAAAACACTTCAAAAAGTTCCCATTTATTTTCAATTGCCATTTTATAGTATAATGTATCACCACCATGAATCATTTCACCACCTAATTCAACTGGATAACTTGTAAAATTGAAATCTTGTCTTGTTCTACCACCAATAATATTATTTGCTTCAACTACCAATACCTTGTATCCATCCTTTTCTAGTTTATGTGCACAAAGCAATCCTGATACACCTGATCCAATAACAACAATATCATAAACTTGTTCAATATTCATTATTTATTTTTAGATATGTACTGTGGTATGAAAAAAATAACACAATTATAAAAAAATAAAATTTTAAAAAAAAGGCCGAGAACCTTACTTTTTATATTTTTTTTTTTTTTTTTTTTTCATTTTCAATTTTAAATCAAAATGAGTGCTGTATGATGATATTTATACCAAATTCACATAATAAAAAAATCAATTTAAATATTTATAAATAACTTTTTTATATATCTTTAAGTTTTATAGTTTATTTTTATATATGTTTGTTTATTTTTAATTATTTTTTAATTTCATCTAAATTTAGATCTCATATTATTGAAGCAGTTACAATGTGTGTGAAATATATTTAAAAAAAAAAAAAAAAAAAAAGTTGTTTTTGTGTTAGGTGTGTGTAATTGTGTGTGTTTCTTTTTTTTTTTGAATTATCACTTGATATTATATATCTTGATGAAATTGATAGTGTGTGATTATTAAAAATTGAAAAAAACAACATATTTCATCAATATGTTGTTATATTTCGTTTATATTTGGGTTTTGCTCTTAAAAGGATAAATTTTATAATTTACAATAAAAAATAGAAATTTTGGATATAAAAGTAGCTTGACACAGTTTTATGTTTGGTTTGAATATACATTTACACACCTTAATTTAAATAGTATAGCAAATCTTATAATAAATTGATTTTGATATACAACAACCAAACAAACAAAGTACTTACAGCACACTCTCACACTCTATATAACACACTAAACAACACTCTTAATATGATATACAATATATACATACATTCACCACAATTACATTGATTATCATAATTTAAAAAATAATAAATAATTATTTAAAATTAAAAAAAAAGTATATAATTGTATTTTGTGCACAATCTATTGTAAAAAACAAATAGTTCTAATCAAAACTTTAAATAATACATTGTAAATTATCAAAAAAAAATAAAAACTAAAAACTACAATTAAATAAAATATGACTTTATTAGGTAAGTAAAATTTACAAACCAAATTTAATAATATTGAATAGTACTAATATTAAAAAATATAAAAATAGGATCTTTAAATTCGTTTGGTAGTTTCTCTAAAAGTACAATTAGTAATAAAAATATTATATCAAGTAATTCTCATATATCATTAAATTCAGTAAACTCAAATAGTGTTGCTCATCAAATACCAGGTTATGACCCACGAGATTATTTCCAAACAACTGGATTTGGTAAAGAAGGATATGTTGGTCCAAAATCATGTTAACAATACTCTATAGCTCACCCCATTTATTTATATATGTATATTTCTATAAAAACGCCAATCAAATTCTTTTTTTTTTTTTATTAATAAATAAATAATTATATTAATTCTATGTATATTAAAAAAAAAAAATTACTTGTGCGACAAACAACACAATTTTCGTTGTAATTTAAAAATATAACCCTGTTCTTATTATTCTACTCTTCTTTTTTTTTAGTTTATTAAACCACTATTATTTAAATTTTATTACACCACATTGTTGTTTATCCTGTGTTATTGTTATAATGAAATTTCAAAATTTAAACCCGCATGATTACTTAATATATTTAAATTAAAAAAGCGTTGTCTTTATTTTTTTTTATTTTGAAAAATTAATAGCATTAACGACTTTCTCTATAGATATTTAGAAAAAAAATAAAATAAAAATAAAATAAAATAAATGTTTGCCCATTGTCAGAAACCAAATTTTTTATATATTTTTTTTTTTTTTTTTTTATACCACAACTAATTTTTCTAATTTCAATAATAAATAATCTCAACCTTGTACTATATAATAAATATAAATAAATAACTAAATATAAAAAAATGGAACCATCAACAACTAGACTATTAGTTGCAATTACAGCTGTACTCATATTTGTATGTAGTGATATATTCATGTGTGTGAAAAATAATCTATTTTTATTTTTAGATATTAATATAATTTTTTTTTTTTTGTATTAATATTTTTAGTTATTCGGTATAACACAAGTTGTAGTTGGATTTTCAAATTCAAACATTGATACTGTGAATATATGGAGTTTCTTCGCTAATGGATGTGTATGTGTATTGACTGGTTTTGCTGGTATTTTAACAGCAATCTTTTCAACAAAGAAGAAGTTTTCAAAGATTTATTTCCTCATGACATTTTTAACTGTATTAGAATCAATCATTGTATTCATTATTTACAGTGCAAACTTACCAGGTTACATTGAGCATGCATGTGGTGGTAATGGTTTCTTTAATTCATATTGTCAAGGTATTAAAGTTTATTTATCTGCATCAACTAGTGTATTTTGGTCATGGATTCTTTTAGTTATTGTATGTATTCATCATTATCATTACCATTATCAACATCAACATCATCAACATCAACATAATCAACATCAACATCATATCTATGTCACATAAATACTAATATTACAATTACTCCTCTCTCTTTTTCTTTTAAAAATTTACAGCCAGTTTCTTCATACATTGCATGGAAAAATCTTACTGTTAACAAACAAACTGCTGGTGGTGTTGAAATGGACCACAAAAACTAAATTGACAACTTTATAATTCATAATAAATCATGCGGACAGATAGATAATGAAATTTTATCATAAAATTTAAATAAAAAAAACATATCGATTAATGTAAATTATTATTACTACCTTTTGTTCAATCATTGATATTCAAATCATTTAATTACATTTAAACAATTATTTTTCATATTTTTTAATTTAGTAAATGTTTACAATGAAATTTCATTGCTTGTTAAAAAAAAAAAAATTTAAATTTTAGAGCGCCAAATCCAAATTTAAAACTTTTTTTTTTTCGCAATTTAACATAAAATACAAATAAAAAAATATATATAAAACGACATGTTTACAAAGACAGCAATTGAATTAGTTAGGGAACTTAGAGCAACTGAAGCAATACCTCATTATAATGTAAATGATACTATAATAATATGTATAGCCATTGTAATATATATTAGTATCATACTAATTCAAATACACATATATATAGGACTCTTCAATTAAAGTAACAATAGATGAAATGAATGCATTATATAAAGATTTGTTATTAAATGTAACGTAGGTATACTGGTATTATATCAAAACATTATTATCAGTATTGTATTTGTTTATTAATAGCACTTAAATGATCTACACACAATCATATATAGAGAACATCAAGATCAAAAAACACAACCATATTATTTATCACATGCAATGTTATTTCATTCAGCAATTCATAGAGATAAAAGATGTTTATTAGCATATTTAAATGAAAGATTAAATAGAGTTAAAGAGTATAGATGGAATTCAGGTACAAGTTTAATACCCGATCAATTAAAGGAAAAACTATCACAAAATGAAATTCAATTCTTTTCAGATTACGATAAAATATTAACTCAATACAACACTAAAATTGGTATAGATTTAACAGTTGATCCACAGCCACCAAAAGAATTATATATTGAAGTTAGAGTAGTTAAAGAGTTGGGTGAAGTAGTTTTAAATTCTGGTTGTACTGTAAATTTAAATTTAAATACAACTCATTTCTTAAAAAGATCTGATATTAGTACACTTGTAAAAAATGGTTCATTAGAACATATTATATAAATAAAATAAACAAACAAACAAACTATAAAGGTGTTATTTTTAATATTCTTTTAATGTATAACATCAATTTATATTATAAAAAGAAAGAAAACATAAATGAAAATAGCGATAAAGACGATAATAGTAGTGACCCTTATATATTTGGGTTGTATTAGATTAAAACTCTATATATAAATTTACAATTTAGTGAAAATTATTTTTACATTTACTTGATGTATATGAATAATATCTGTTATAAACCACAGGCTATTCAAAAAAGAAACTATCTGAAATACCCCCTTCCTCCCCTGTCTCCAGCCCGTTGGTAATTTTGTAGTTCTTTATCATTCTTTTATTTTTTTTTTTATAAAAAAATAATAAGGAATTTATAATTTATAAACTTGATGATATATCTCATCATTATCACTATTTAAATGAAAGATTAAATAAAACATATTATATAAATAAAACAAAAGTGCTATTTTTATTATCTAAAATAAAAATCTAAATATATGAATTACATATATATCAGAGAGAGTATGTTCTTTATTGAGTATGTACGTATTTATATGTATGGTTTGTGTATATGTTGTGGTTTTATTTAAAGTTTTTTTTTGTTTGTTTTAAGTGTTTTCTTTTATGATTTGTATACTATTTCTACATGTAAGAATGATGATGGGTTTTGTTTGTTATTTAAACATGTAGCTCACTAGGAGTTGGACTATTATTGTTGTTATTATTATTGTTATTGCTTGATTCTTTTTTGCCTCTTTTAATTTTCTTGTGTTGTTTACCATTTTCCATGTTTTGTTCATCTTCTTCCTCAGATGATGTACTTGAAGGTTGAATTGAATCAATTTGTTGTTGTTCTTCATTATTATTATTATTATTATTATTATTATTATTATTATTATTATTATTTTGGTGATTGTGATGATTATTATTATTTAAATTAATTTTCTTTATAGGTGATTCTTTACTACTACTACTATTATCGTCTTCGTCGCTATTTTCATTTATGTTTTCTTTCTTTTTTACAACAGATTCATTATCATGATCCAGTTTTCTCTTTGGTGTTGTCTTCCTATTATTGCTACTTTCATCACCATTCTCTAAATTCTTATTATCTTTATTACTACTATTATTATTATTGCTATGAACACCATTAAAAACAGTTTCGTCTGGTTGTAAATGGTTTTCTTTTTCTTCTTCTTTTTCTTCTACCTTCATTTTATCTACTTCTTTTTCCTTTTCCTTTTCTTCTATTTTACTTGTATTTTCTTTATCTAAAACTGTATCTTTTTCACTTTCAATTTCTGTTGATCTATTTATTTCTTCATCGTCATCTTCTTCTTCATCTTCGTCATCTTCTTCATAATCTACAATCTTTTTATTTGTTGCTGTTGTTGTTGTGGTTGTTGTTGCTTGATTTATATCACCATTTACACTTGTTCCATTCTTTATTATATTATTATTGCTATTGTTGTTGTTGTTGATGTTGTTGTTGTTATTATTATTATTTATACAAACTGATTTACCAATACCATTACCATTATTATTACTACTGTTATTATTATTTGGAATTATAGATTGTGACATTTCATCATCATCAGAATCTTCGGAATCGTCATCTCTATTAAAGTAAGCTTCTTCTTCTTCTTCTTCAAGTTCTCTTTGAGTTCTTTGAAAAGTGATTTTATTATTACTAATTGATATTGATTTGTTACCAGTGTTGTTGAGAGCATTGTTGTTGTTACAAGATATTTCTGGACTTTCAAATGAAGAATCTTTGATTTGTTCATATTTTAAAATCAATTGTTTTAAAACATCAGTGTATGAAACTGATTCAAATAATTCTCTATACTTGTCAACTAGATAAACCACCAAATCTTTAATATTCTCTCTATAGATATATTGAAACAATTCAATGATTGCAGAATTTAATAGATTGTAACGAGTGATATTTGATTTGAAAACTTGAATTATCGGTTCAAATAAATTCTCTTGAATAATGTGTTGATTGTATAGTTCATCTTTCATGTTTACCAATGATCTAAAAAATCTAATTGACCCTAAAACCAAATATCTTTCACTGTTTTCAATTTCTGTAAACTTTAATATCTTTTTCGCTATTCCTTCTTCAACTATAAAATGTTTAATACCAAAACAATGATGTTTAACGCAATATGTTATCAATTCTATTATATTGTACAATACAAATGAATCTAAATTACTACTTGGATCACCTGGTACCATTGGTTCTCCCTTGTACGTTTCATTTAATGGTGATACTAATAAATCTATACATTTATCATAAAATAATCTAAAAAAGTCACTAGACTGTAAATTATCACAAGTATATTAGTATATAATCATTATAATCCATTATATATACAATTATTACCGTTGTAATACCTACTTCATATGTATCAGCTTCTAATAATATTTTAATAATTTCAACAATTTGATTTTTAACACCAATATCTTTATCATTTATAAATAAATTAATTAATTGAACCAAAAATTTACTATTGCCAGGTGAACAAAGATATGATCTTAATATATCAGGATCATGTAGTAATGAAGATAGTATGATATCGGTACATGATATTCTAGTTTGTATACTATCATCATCCAATATTGATGATATTGTTTTAAATAATCCAATTGATGTTACAATTGTAAAAAAGGTTGATTTACTTTGAATTTGTAATCCCTTTGCTAAATTACATAAATCTTGAAGAAATGAAATTAAATCTTTTCTTTCATTTGAATTTTTTTCACTTTTTTGAATTTGATTAAATCTGTAACCCCATAAATCAGAACTATTAATATATAATAATATTCACTACTGCTATTATTAATTTTTATAATGATAATAATCTGTTTTATGCTTACAATTTTTGTAAAAAATCTGAATCATTTTGAATTTGTGACACTATATCGATATTGTTGAAATAAATTAAAGAATTTAATGATGAAAATGTTACATCATCTAAAACTCTTGGTAAAACTACATCCTTAAGATACTGAATTCTAAATGTTTGATGAATTGTTGAAATTAATGATTTTGATGGAATTTTAATAACTTGTTTAAATACAACTTGTTGATTTAAAAATTCTCTATGTTTTATACGATTACTTTCTGATATTTCTGGATCATCTGTAAGGTTTTTATCTAGTTAATATCATTTATAATAAGGTATTTATAATATTTTAATAGTTATCACACTTACATTCCAATGCACCCATCACTTTAATTAAATAATCTTCTGATAATAAAATCTCTAAAATTGATGTATCATTAAATAAAACTGTAATAGTGCAGAAGCCCATATTAGTATATTGCTTTTTTTTTAAAAAACAATCAAATAAGACATCAAATATACTTACTTAAATTTTTAAATATATTAAACATTTGAAATAGTTGAGATTTATCTGAACTTGAATTTTCTATATCTTCAAATAATACCAATAATTTTCTTATAAAATCCTATATATACATTTAATGATAGAAATGATGATTAGTGAATCTGAATATATGGTGAACATGGCGAAGATGATGTAATTTCATATTAAAATTATTTTTAGATGAAAAAAAAAAAAACTGTTAAGAATTTTTTTTTTTTTGGTTTTTTTTAAAAATAATTTTTAATATGAAAAGGTGAAGATGAGATGTGCATAATAGTAGTATAATAGATGGGGATAATTACTTCTTGAAAAATTAAATTTACAAGTTTATCTTTATCTGCAATTGGTAAAGCAGATTCTAAATAATCATTAATTGCTTGTAAATTACCAATTGAAACAGAAGGCATATCAATATCGATTTCACATTGTCTTTGATTTTGATATTGTATAATATGTTCCCAAATTTCTTGACAACCAACAGAATCTTGAAATGATAATGCTAAATCCAATTGTGATTCTGGTTCTGTCCAAACTATTAACGAATCTTGTTGTTTTTGATAGATATCATCAACTGCCAATTTAGTTTGTAAAATTATGCTATTATCATTTTCTGATCTAACAACTAATCCCATTGTTCCAATTGATTCAACATATACACATGCAACATGACCTGTTCCTTTATCATCCCATTTACCATTATTATCTAGTTGATAAACTTTAACTCTTTTTCTTACCGGTTCCATCTTGTTGTTGTATTGTATATATTAACTATTTATGTAGTGTGGATATTTGGGTGGGTATATTGGATTGTTCCTTGTTATCCTTGTAATTCTTGTTGTTGTGTTGTTCTTGATATTATTACTATAACTATAATATAATATTCTTTCTACTCCTACTCAACTTCTACTATTACTACTATAACTACTACACTATACTAATATATATATATATATATATGGTGTATATGTGTATTATTGTATATTATGCGTGGTATTGCCTATTGTGATGTTGTAAATTATGTTGTGTGTTTATTTTTATTATAATTTAGTGTGAGTGTGTGGACACCTGCAATATAAAAAATAAAAAAAAAAAAATTTATTTTTTTTTTTAATTTTGAAAAAAAAAAAAAAAATAATTTTAATGATATGATTTATCCATATGGGGTTGGTTTTAATTTAATTTTAGTATTATTAATATAAACTACTATTTTTAGACCAATTTAAAAAAGTATATTAATATGCAATTCACATCAATCATTCAATAAATTTGATCAAACTTTTTATCAACATCATATTGATCTTAACAATGCTACCACTGCAATATATATTTTTTTTTATTTTTTTCGATGAACAATAAAACAAAAAAAATTTAAATAAAAAATCAAGCATCAAAAAATACATGACAAAAGTGGTTTCGCTTAATGCGAGATTACAATGAAAATTACTGTATAAAATGTGTACTTTTTAATGTTTGATAAGAGAATATACACATTTGTACAATACATATAATTATTTTTTTTTTATTTTTTTTTTAAATTTGTTGATTTTTTGATAAAAAACGTTTTTTTTTTCATTTTTTTTTTTTTTTAATCTAAACGAAAAACACATACAATGAATAAAACAAATAATATATTTAACATTTTAATTAAAAATGTAAAGATAACAAATAAAGTAACATCAACAGGAGGAAATTTATATAGTATTAGAAATATGTCAATTTTATCAAAAAGAAGTATACTAGATAAACCACAAGAATTAAAACCATCATCAAAAGATAGAAAACGTAAAATATCAGAATTAAATCCACATTTAAAAAGAGAGAAACCAAAAGAACAAGATTTAAATGATTTATTAGATAAAATGAAAAAAAAAGTATCTGCTGCACAAGCTGCAAATGGCACAGCTGGTGCTGCTGGTAATGCATTAGCAACAACAGGTGGAATTGAAAATATGCCATTTCATTCATTTGAAGATTTATTTGACGATGAGGATGATAACAATCAACAAAATGGTGAAGAAGAAGATCAAGATGAATTACTATTAAGACCAGGTGAAGATTTATTTACATCAACATTAAAATCTATAAATAATCCAGAAGATTTAGCACAAGAATATATCAATCGTTTATTAATTGATGAGTATCAAGAAGATATTGCAATTGATGAAATGTTTCATGTAATGACAACACAAATACCAGAATGGAATGATTATAACAACCATGTTCTAAGAGAAGTACAACAATTGGAAGAAGAAGAAGTTGCATATGAAGGTGTTGATAATCCAAGATTAACATCATTTTGGAATAATGAAAGAATTAAAAAAGTTGAATCAATTAGAAAACAACATTTTCCACGTGTTGAATCTGCAATACTTGAAAATTTCACACAAGTTTTTAAAGATCTTTCATTGGAATACAATCAAGAAATTCAAACATTATGTAATAGAACAGGTTTAACAATTGATCAATTAAAATCACATCCAAAATATTCATCTATATTTTCAAAAGCAAATGAAGATGAAGATGAATTATTCCAATCAAAAGATGATTTTGATGTTGCATTAGAAAATGTTATTGGTAGTACAAATACAATTCCAAATGATTTCAAATCAATTTACAATACAATTAATAATCCAAAATCAATTACCGATGGTAATCAATCTGACATTCAATCTCAAGATGATTTATTATTTGAAAATGCTGCAATTGAAACAAAATCAAAACAACAAACTCAATATCTTTATCAACAAAATGAACAAACTACAACAAATCAAGAACCAAAATTAAATTTTAGTGATATTATTAAACAACAACAACAAAATGTTAAAAAATCAACAACAAATGAAGATGAAGATTTTGATTTACAATCAATTTTAAAAAATATGAGTAAATAAATTACAAAATTATAATTGTGTATAAAATCTCTTTTTCTTTTGTTTTTTTTATATATTATATGTTTTCATATGTAAAAGATATATTATTTTTTTTTTGTTTTATTTATATTTATATTTTTTTAATTAAATCTCAACATTAAATAAATTACTAATATCATAATTTATATAACCTTGATCTTGAGTAGAAACTGATGGTTGAGATTGTGAAAGTTGAGGATGTTGTGCTTGTATATTGTTTGTAGTGTTATTATTATTGATATTATTTGTACTGCTGTTGTTGTTATGATTTGTTGGATGATAAGGTAAATGACTTATTTGAGAATGATCATTTTTAGTGTGTTGATGTTGTTGTAATGGTTGTACTCTATGTTGTTGATCATCAAATAATAAAAAATCGTTATTGGTTTCTACTGAAAATTCATTTGGAAAAGAACTCGATGTATTTTGTTGTGAAGTTGAAGTTGAAGTTGGAATAGATGTATCAGATTGCGAAATTAATGGTGCTGTTTGTTGATGATGTGATTGTTGGTGGTGATGTTGTTGTTGATGATGTGATTGTTGTTGAGCTTGTTGTTGATGATGCGATTGTTGATTACCACTCCAATAATCATAATAATATGGTACTTCATGATGTGGTTCAACACCATTTGTATTACCACCATTTGAAACTGAAAATGGCATATCTATTGAACTGTTGTTGTGTGGTAATTGTTGATGACCATTTTGTTGATGTAAACTTTGTTGATTTTGTGCTTGTTGATGTTGATGATATTGTTGCATCAATTGATATTGTTGTTGGTATTGTTGTTGTTGCATCAATTGATATTGTTGAGCTTGTTGTTGTTGTTGAAATTGATCCAACGATGATCCATTAGTATTTGATGATGATGGTGAAGATGATCCGGTTGATCCGGTTGATTGTTGAATATTTACAGTGGATGTACTAGATGGCATTGATGGTTGTTGTAATTGATAATGTTGTAATTGTTGTGCATTTTGAATTTGTTGTTCAATTGGTAATTGTTGAATGTGTGGTGCAGATAATAATTGTGCTTGTTGTTGTTGAAGTAATTGTTGTTGATGTAATTGTTGTGCTTGTAATTGAGCTGCTTGTGCTGCTGCTGCTTGAGCTTGCATTAATTGTTGATTCTTTGCAGATGTTTTTGGAGATTGTGGTACTTTTTGTTTGTCATGTGATTTCTTTGATGTTAATGATGGTGATGAATTTGGAGTTGTTTGTGCCCTAATTATTTTTGGTGCAACTAATGGTTCATTTGTAGTTGGTGTAGTATTATTATTTGTATTATTTGATGATGATGTTGTGGTTGTAGTTGTAGTATTGTTGCTTGATGATATATTATTGTTATTACCAGATAATGCAAATGGAGGTATATTTGGATCAGATGATAATGAAGTTGAATTTGATGATTGATATAATGAAATTGGTGATAAAGCAGGTGAACTCTCAATATCTTCATCATCGTCTTCATCGTCATCTTCACCACTTTTATCTTTTTTTGATCTGCTTGAAGATGATGATGAACCAGATGCATCACCACCTATTTTCTTTAACAATGTTGAATTCCAATGATTTTTAATTGCATTTGCAGGTCTACCATCCAACATTTTTGATATTGCTGTCCATTTATTACCCAATGAAGCGTGTGCATCAATAATTATTTTATCTTCTTCTGCAGTCCAATTTGTTTTTCTAACTTCTGGTGATAAATGATTAAACCATCTTTCTCTACATTGTTTACCAATTCTACCTGGTATTTTTGCAGCAATTGATGACCATTCTTTTGGTCCACATTTATTTACCAATTCAACCAATTTTGAATCTTCCTCATCTTTCCAAGGACCTTTAACTATACCAGGTGATGATGATTTATCTGATTTACTAGATGTGGTGCTGGTTGCTGCTGTTATTGTAGTTGTACTATTACCACCACTACTATTTGTACCTGTCCATCTTTCTTCAGATGATGAATTTAAATATTTATTCTTACTGCTACTTCTTGAATTTTTACTTTTTTTAGATGGTGACATTGGTGCTGAACATGGTCCAAGTGAAGGTGACATTGATAATGGTGTTGATGGTGCTGATAATGATGCATTTGCAAATGCCATTTGCATTGATGTTAAACCAGGTGATTGTGTTAATGGTGTAAGTAATGGTGATGATACTAATATTGGTTTTAATCCACCATTACTATTTAATAAATATTCATTTGTATTTAAACCATTTCCACTACCACTTAAATCATCTTCTAATTTTCTTTTACTACCCATCATTGGTGAAAGTATTTGTTGTTGTAATGGTTGTTGTTGTTGTAGTTGTTGTATATTAGTTTGTTGTTGTTGTTGTTGTTGTTGTTGTTGTAATGGTTGTTGTTGTGTTGATGAAGATAATGTTGGTGTAAGTGATGTTGTAATTGAAGGTGGTATCATAGAAGTTGATGTCGTTGATTCACCATATAAATTTTGTCCGTTATTATTATTATTGTTATTATTATTATTATTATTATTGCTATTATTATTATTGACGTTTGTGGCCATAATATAATGACCTGTTAATCCATAATTAATCATATTTGTTTATAAATATGTTTATTTGTTTGTTTTTTTTATATTTTATTTTTAAAAGATTGGAAAATATGTTAGTGTTATTTTATTTTTAATTTAAAATTTTGTGTGTTATATTCTGGAATTAAAAAAAAAAAGAAAAAAAAGAAAAAAAAAAAGAAAAAAAAAATTGAAAATTTGAATGTATACAAAAAGAAAAAAATTAAAATTAAATAATATAATAATTATTTTAAAAAAGCATGTATATTGGGTTTTTTTATAATTATTTTGTTTGTGTGTATGTATGTATATATAATAGATATCTATATATAGTTTTTTATTATTATTATTGGCGGCAGAGTATATTATTAAATTTTAAAAAAAAAAAAAATAATAATAAAAATAATAATAAAAAATCACACACAAAATATACAGATATTTTTTATGATGGTTGTATTAAATAATTTAAATTTCTTACCATAAAAAATAAAAAAAGAAAAAAAAAAACAAAAATAAAATTAAAATTTTCTATATGTGTGATATTAATATACACAAATACAAAATGTTAAATTAATCAACAATAACAATTTTGTAAATTCTTAAAGTACACACATACATAAATAGTATTATATAATAATGAATGGTTATTTTTTTTTTTAGAAAATGTGTTTTTGATGTGGTGGGTGTGTGTAAAAAGTGCAGATATATAGTAATAGTATTATTTTCTATATGTGTGATATTAATATATTTTTTACAATGTGTGTTGTGTTTATTGTTATATAGAAAAATAAAAAAATTTAAAAAAAACAAATTAAAAAATTGTGTGGGGTATACACAGAGGAAATACAGTGAAAAATTGTGTGTGAGTTTTTTTTTGTTTTTGTTTGAAAAACTAATTAAAAAAGTAAAAAAAGAGATAAACAAACAACAACGAGAGATTAATCTAAAAAAGAAATACAAATAGCTTTTTTTTTGTTTTTTGTTTTTCACAAAATTATTATTATTTTAAAAAACACATGTTTGCATTTTACAATATACATACCCCCTAATATTAATAATGTTTGCTACAATAACAATAATTTATGCTATTATTGTAATTGTTTTTATATGTGTTGTATGTGTATGTATTTGAGTACTCTAATGAAGTTCTTGTTTTTCCTTATTTCTATAGATATTGAGATTTCTTATATTTCTTGTGTATAAATTTGTATGATAATGAAATTATTGATATTGTTTAACGTGTGTATGTTATATATATTGTTATAGTTGTTGTTTTATGTATATGTTGTGTATTATGTTTTGTTATTATATGTAAACAAAAAAAAAACAGGTGTATATGTGTATAAAAGTGTATCTATAGATTTAAAAAGTAGTTTATATATTGCTATTGTTGTTTATGAATGTTATGTTACTATTGTATTTAATTATATCTTTATATATATTAGTATTATTATATAGCTATAAATTATATATATGAGCTGAAATTAATTTAAAAAAAAAAATTGAAAAATTTAAAAAAAAATAAAAAAAAAAATTGAAATGCGCAATATTTTTATGTGTGAATAATGTATATGAGTATTATTATTTTAATATAAAGGACAATTATTAAAAAAACTTGTATGAGAACTGTGTATGAACGATTATATGTTTGATTTTTTTTTTTTCTTAAAATTAAAATTTAATTAAAAAAAAAATAATTTAAAAATAAAAAATAAAAAAAAAAAATAAAAAAAAAGGATCTGTTGCTCTCATTCTAAAATTAAAATTAATTTCGCTCACGATTTTGTGTGAATAATTATTTGTTTATTGTTAAAGTTTGTTTGTTTGTATAGTGTGTGGTGTGGGTTCTAATTTAGATTCAACCTTCTATTTATGATTAATATTCTTAATGATAATATGAAAACTTTTAAAAGATCTGTTGATATGATGCTACAACACCACCACACTATTGATTGGTCTATCAAGTGTATAGTACTATTAAAATGTGTTTTATTAATAGAACTATGGATTAAAATTAATTTAATTTTTATGAAATTTAATTAAAAACCACCCACTAACCCCAAAAAAAATATCAAATTTATTGGTGGTGTTTTGATATTATTGATAAAATCATATCTTAACGTAAAATAAATATCTTAATTAATATAACTATGATATATTGGAACGAATAATTATTAATCCCCAAACTTTAGATTAAATTAAATATTTCAGGTAGTTAATGTGTGTTTGCATCAATGTTGATGATATTATTGGGATATTAAATGTTTGGAAGTATTTGATGCTATAATGCAAACACACATTCCTAATATTGATTAGTCTATTCTATCAATTTCGTTCAATTAATAAACAATTTGAAATATTTGAATGTTTTGAAATTTAATTAAAAACCACAAACAATCAATTTTTTTTATGTGCGTCTTGAAATGTAAATATCATAAAAATTTGATTTACTAATAATTATTATAATTAAATAGATATCTAATTAATATATCTATGATGATATAAAACGAATATTAATCACACTAATAATTATTATAATTAAATAGATATCTAATTAATATAAGATTAGTTAAATATTGTTTGATTTTTTTTTTTTTTTATAAACATTTTTATTTTATTTATTTTAAATATATATATATATTTTTGAGGAGGATATTTTTTTTTGTTGATATTTTGTCATGATGTTGTTTGTTGTGATTTTTTTGTGTAGGGATAATTAAAAAAAAAAAAATTTGGAAAAAAAAAAAAATTATTTTGTTTTTGGGTGGCAATAGATTAAGTGAGATTGAATTAAACTACAGAAATAAATTTTTGATTAATTAATTGGAATATTGTTATTGTTATTGTTATTGTTATTATGTGAGTAGTGAGTGAATATGAATATGTTAATGTTGGTGATTGTTGTTTGTTTTTTTTGTTGTTTGGTTTTAAACACACTTATTGTTGTTCAACTGGTGAAGCATTATTTTCAGAGACAGCTGCAGTAACAACTGGTGCAACTGGTAATGTATTATTTGAAGCCATAGCAATCATATCTGCATAAGTTGGTTGTTTATTTGCAGTGGTAGTTGTGGCAACTGGTGCTGGTTTTGATTCATCAACTTTTTTTGTGGTTGGTTCAACTTTTGCTGCTGTTGTTGATTTTGTCTTTTTATCGTCAACTACAACTGCTGCTGGCGCAACTACTTTTGATGGTGATTTTTTTGATGGAGTAGATGGTGAAGATGGTGATGATGATTTCTTGTTACCACTTCCATTTGAAGATTTAGCTGGTGAATTTGTACCACTGGTAGTTGAAGCAGTTGATGGTGAAGTTGAAGTGGTAGTTTGTGCGGCAGATGATGATGAGGATGATGAAGTACCTACAGTAGTGGCAACATTGTTGGAAACAACTGCTACTGGAGTTGATGATTCAATGACAACTGATTTATCAGCTGGACCCCATTCCATTTTTTTAGTTTCGGCTGGTGTTTCTTTTGGTTGTTCACCATTTAATGGTGGAAAATGTTGTAAACCTGTTGGTGGTGCTTGTAAAACAGCAGATGCTGTAGTTTTAACGGTTGATTTGTGATTGTGTTCTTTATTTTCGTCGTTTGTATTTGTATTATTTGATGCGTTGTTTGATATCTTTTTATGTGTGTTTGGTTTACCATTGGTAGCGGTGGTTGATGCAGTTGTTGATTTTGGTTTAGAAATTGATGATTTTCTTTCGGTAGTGGTTGTTGTGGTTGGAGTTGATGTGGTTGTTGTGGTGGCTGGTGTAGTTGTTGTGGTGGTAGTTGTTGCGTTAACTGTTAAAGTTGCTGTTGTAGTGGTTGTGGTGGTTGTAGTTGATGGTGCATTTGAAATATGTTTTGGTTTTCTTTGATTTGATGTGCTGTTGTTGTGATGATGATGACTATTATTGTTATTGTTATGATGACGCTTTTCTATATTGTTATTGTGGTGTTGTTGTTTAATCTCTGTATTTTCAGTGGTTGTTGTAGTTGTTGTGGCGGTGGTTGTATTATTTAAATCTTTTGGTACTACAGTTGATGGTACTGTGGTATTGTTGCTGTTGTTATTATATGTATTATTGTAATCTCTATTTTGTCTTGGTGGTCTATTTGTATCTTTTGGACCACGACTATAATGTTTACGTTCACCTGTTGATGTTGTTGCAGATTGATCATATGAATTATTATAATTTCTTGACCATTGTTTAACTGGTGCACCTGTATTGTTGCTACTATTGTTGCTGTTATAATATCTATGTGATGATGTTGCAGATGAAGCAGCACCAGATGATTGATATGGTGTAAATGAACCATTTCTATGTGGTTGTTGAGTATGTTGTACTTGTGCTTGTTGTTGTGGTGTTGGTGTTTTCATTAAAGATTCAGTTTTAATTCTAGCTTTGATATGTTTATCTTTAAATGTTAAATTTTTAATTTGATCGTGTGCTTCCAATGCATCTTCTTCTTTATCAAATTGAATAAACCAATTGTTACCAATATCACTACGAACTGATGAAATTGTTTTACCAGTTTCTGAAAATATTGCTTTAATCTCTTCAACTGGTGTTTCAGCTGAAATGTCTCTAAGAATAATAATATTTCTTTGTAATTTAAATGATGGTTTAATTAATGTTTTGGTTTCATCCAATATAACATTTGAACTTTTTGACATAACTTCAATAATTAAATTAATATCTGTTGTTAAATTTTTAACCATCTATATATAAAAAAGAAATATAAAAAAAAATAGTTAGTATATACTATATTTTGACTATTAATTAAAGTATGTATATGTTGTTGATAATTACTTTAAAATTTGCTATAACTTCGAGTGCAACAAACATTTCATTATTCATTCTTGAAGTAAGATAATAATCGGTTGAGAGATTATCACGTGATAAATAATATTCAATTTGTTTTTTAATGGCATCTTCTAAAGCTTTACCTTCTAATGTAGTGGTGGTAGTTGGTGTTGGTGTTGTAGTTGATATCATTTTTAAACTAATATTAGTACAATATAAAAGAAAAGTATTGGTGTACACAAATAAATATGATAATAATGCAAAAAAACGGAATAAAAAAAAAGAAACCAAAAAAAAAAAAAAAAATTTAAAAAAAAAAAACAAAAAACGAGAGTTTAATGTGAAACATTTATAAAAAAAAAACATGTGTTGAGTATATCCTGGTTGTTTTAATTTAAATTTATCAAGTTACATGTAATTCATCCAATTTATAGATATAAAATGAGATATGATGTATAAATAATAATAATAGAAATAATAATCATTTATAAACATACCTAATTTTGGTTGAGCTGAAGCTGTTGATGCTGTATTGTTTGTTGAATCAGCTGCTGATTGAGTGATTTGATTGTTGTCTACAGTTGCCATTCTTTAATATTATTATATATTATATGTTTGATTTGGGTAGATTTGTTGATTTGGTTGTTCTAAAAAAAAAAATTGATGATATTTAAAAAATCTATTTAAAATCGTTTTCTAAAATGTATTATGATATATGCAACTTGAATTAGTAATTTGCAAATATTAATACTATTATTATTGAATACTTTATTATTATTATTAAAACTATATTATTTATTACTATTATACAATGAGGAGGAGGGGTTTGTTTTTTGTTTTTTTGTTTTTTTTTTAAAAAAAAAAGATAAACACACAAATAATAATTTCTTTCTCTTTAAGAAATTAATTATTCTTTTTTTTGAAAATATTAAATATTAAATATTTTAAATAATGGTTGTTGTTTTATTATAAACAAAAAAAAAAATAGAAAAAAAAAATACATGTGAAATATTTGAAGCATAACCAAATTTAAATTTGTGTTAAATTTGAAAAAGGGTGAACATATGGAGTTTGTTTTTTTTTACATGTATTGGGGTTGTAATTAAAAAATTATATATATATATATATATGTACATAAAAGGGGAACATTATTATTATACTATCCGCTATTATTATTATTATTATTATTATTATTATTTATACTTGTATATGTGTATGTGCGTATTTTATGTTATTTTTTTTTTCTATATTTATTATCATTATTACCATTATTATTATTATTATTAATAAATATCTAATCGATACAAACAAGGCTAATATTTATGTTTTTTTTTTTTTTTTTTTTTTTTTTTTTTACCCCACAAATTTTGTTATTTTGTTTTTTTTTTTTTAATTTTTTTTTTAATTTTAAATTTTTATTTTTTATTTAATAATGGAATAATTTTTTTTTTGTATACTCACACATTATTACATTTTAATATTATTATTATTACTTTTTGTTTTAACTTTAAATTGGTATTATTGAATTGGAAAGGGAAGAAGAGATAATATATTCTCCTACTACTTTTATACACGAAATATATTTTTTTGTGGTGAAGATGTGTTAATTGAAAAAAATAAAAAATAAACCCATTATCCACACATTTGAAAGTTTTTGATTAAATAAAATTATTATTTATAAATTCTACCACTATTACTACTATTACAATATTACAATAAACCAACCAAAAACTTTAAAGTTGAATATATACAAATGTGTGCTCTAATTTAGCTAATTTGGTACCAAAAATATTACTTTTTTTTTTTATGGTTATACTATCTAAATTAAAAAAAAAATGTTGAAATTTCTTTTTTTAATTGTTGCTGTTCAGAGTTATTGTAAGTTCTTTTAAAAATTCTTCTTTTTACAAAAAAAATCCAAAAAAGATTATTATTTATTAACTTTAGAGAAAAGAGAGTGATAGTAAAATGAAAAAAAAAAAAAAATCAAAATTTTTTCTTCGGTAAAATAAAAAAAAAAAAAAAAAAAAATTTTGATTTTTTTTTTTTGAAATTTCGCTTTCTACTTTGGCTATAATGATGTTATAAATACAATGATCATTGTCATAAACTTTTAAAAATTAAAACATTTTCTAGGATAAAAATTAAAGTAAAAAAGAATGGTAGTGATACTAAATAGTTTTGGTTGATTTTTGTTTTTACAAATTGAGTGTGTTTGTATTGTTATTATTTATTATTTAGAGTGGTAGTTTTTTATTATTTAATTTATAAGGGAGGTGAGGGTTGATGATATTTTTTTTTTCTTTAAAAAAAGTAAATTCCTATTTACTTCTTTAAAGCATTCATACGTTCGAGCATAGCTTCACCGAGTTTAGCAGGTGATAAAGTAATTGTTACACCAGCAGCTTTGAGTGCATTAATTTTAGAGTTTGCATCACCTTTTCCACCACTGATGATTGCACCAGCATGACCCATTCTACGACCTGGTGGTGCAGAAAGACCAGCAATAAATGAAACAACTGGTTTATTAGTTGGATTATCAATTAACCATTGAGCAGCTTCTTCTTCAGCTTCACCACCAATTTCACCAATTAAAATGATACCTTCAGTTTGTGGATCTTTGGTAAACATTTTTAAACAATCAACAAAATTTGTACCATTGAATGGATCACCACCAATACCAATACATGTTGATTGACCCAATCCAACTGCGGTTGTTTGTGCAACTGCTTCATAAGTCAATGTACCTCAACGTGAAACAATACCAATCTTACCTGGTTTGTGAATGTGACCTGGCATAATACCAATTTTACATTCACCTGGTTTAATAATACCTGGACAATTTGGACCAATTAAACGTGTTTTATTTTGTTTATTAAGTAAATATTTTACCTAAATTTGGAAATTGTAGTTGGTTTTTTTTTTGGTAAGTTTCAAAATCACAAAACAAATTGATTGACAAATGTCAAAATAACAACACTAACTTACTTTAACCATATCCTGTTGTGGAATACCTTCAGTAATACAAACAACTAATTCCATTTCAGCATCAATAGCTTCTTTAATTGCAGCAGCTGCAAATGGTGGTGGGACATAAATTACAGTTGCATTTGCACCAGTTGCATCTTTTGCTTCTTTTACACTATTGAAAACTGGTAAATCTAAATGTGTTTTACCTCCTTTACCTGGTGATACACCACCAACCATTTTAGTACCATATTCAATTGCTTGTTTTGAATGGAATGTGCCTTGGTTACCTGTGAAACCTTGGCAAATGACTTTAGTGTTTTTATCAATTAAAACAAATGGTTTGGTATTGGTTGAGAAAAATCTTTTTCCAATTAAATTACGTGTAACTGCTGAAATCATCTTTTATATATATTGTATATGATATCTAAATTAATGAATATAAGTTTTTAAAAAAAAAAAAGTTGACAATAAAAAAAAAAAATGAAAAAAATTGAAAAAAAAAAATAAAATTTTTATAAAAAAAGTGATTTGTGTGATCACATTTTCACGCTCATACTAAAATGAGGATTTATTGTTTATTTATTATTGTTTATTGATTTCTTATTAAAGTCACTAATTGAAACAGATGATACTTTTTTTAATGGTGTTGTTGTTGGTGATGTTACAGTGGTTGATGTATTGGGGGATGAATTGATTGGTTGATTTTTAAGTTTATGAGCATTATCAATTAACCATTTTTCAATTTTTGTTACTCTTTCTTCAGGTGATGGATGAGTTGAAAGGAAATCAATTGCCATTGATTGTGATTGAATAGTTTTAGTTGGATCATGTACACCTTCAACATCCTTTTCAGAATTGAGTGCATATTTTTGTAATTTCTTTTGAATTGATAAAGCTGCATGTGGATTATAATTTGCTTTTGTCATTAATTCTAATCCAATTTGATCTAAAAATAGTAAAAAAAAATTGAGTGGTAAGTGAGTTGGTCAAAAAATAAATGTGAATTGATATTAATTGAATATATGGTTCTTACCAGCTTCAATTTCTTGAATACGTGAATAACGAAGATTTAAAAGTGATGAACTAAATAATGTTGTAAGATTACCAGTGATGGTTTCACCAACGAGACCACGAGTTAATGTTAGAAACATGTAGCCAAGTTTAGATAGTGATAGTCTTTCAGCGGCATGTCTAGCAACTGCATGACCAACTTCATGTGAGAGTACAGATGCTAATTCATCTTCACTTTCACATATATCAAATAAACCGGAAAATACAAATATTTTACCATTTGGTAAAACACATGCATTTACAGTTTCACTATTTACAACATGACATTCCCAATTTAAATCTCTTCTATCAGTTACATCTATAATACGTTTTGCAATTGTTCTAACTTTATTTTGAATTGCGTTATCTTCTGGAAGGAAATAACTTGAATATTCTTTTGTCATTTCTTGGTAACCAATTTCACCCAAGTCATGCTCCTCCTCTTTACTATATGATATGATTCTTGATCTACCTGTAATTGGTACTTGTTCTTGATTTACCAATAAATAAGTACCAGTAGCTGATCCTAATATAACCAATATCAATCCAACTCTATGAAATATATTAATCTTTGAAATGTACCTTCTAAATCCAGTCATTGCAATTGGTACAAATATTCTTGCTACTTTTGAAAGAACAAAAAATGATGGTGCACTACTACCAAAATATCTTGATGCATCAATTGATTTTAATGATGTATTTTGTGATAATATTGAATGTGACATATTAAATCCACCTCCACCACCATTACCAATATATGATGTGTTATTGACTTTTGCAGTTGTTGTATTTTTAACTGACGTTTCATCATTGTCTGGATATATCGTATTCTTTTTTAATAATTGTTTATTATAATATTTTAATTTTGAATTTAGGAAATAATAAGAAACAATTGGATGTTTTATTATACCATGTAATTTACAATAAAGTGGTACACCATAAACTGAATTCTTTTCGAAAAGTGAATCCATTTTCATTTGATATCTTCTAGAATTACAACCATTTTTAAAATGTTTATATTCTTCTTGATTTTGTTGTTTTTGATATTGTTGTTGTTGACGACGATTATGTGGGTTGTGTCTATAATATCTTTTATAAAAATTTTGGTGATTGTAAAAATGTTGATATCGACTATCATATTGATTATTGTTGTTGTTGCCATTATGATTATTATTGTGACAATTACTATTACCTCTACTATTTTGATTATTACTACTTCTATTATGAAAATTATGGTGATGTTGATATGACGATTGTGATGATGAGGAGGATGATGTTGATGCTCTACTATGATCCCTTCTAAAATGAGAGTGGAAATTATAATTATATGTGAAATGATTTTTATGAAATTCCTCTCTCATCCTATCAAATTCATTATGGTGACGTTGATGTGTTAATTTAATTTTATTTACACCATCTTTAAATAAATTGCTTATTCTACTAAACATTTTTCTTTTATTTTCTTTTAATTAAAAATAAAAAAGAAAATTAAAAAAACAATTTTGATGATGTTGTTATTGTAGGTGTGCTTTATATAAATAAAATTAATTAACAATTAATAAAAAAAAAACCCAAAAAAATGTGATTAATAAATATGTGTCACAATAAAAAAATAAAAATCTACGGCTCTCAAAAAAAAAAAAAAAAAAATTAAATTAAAAAATAAAACTTTTTTAATTTTTATGACACATTTTTTTTTTTTTTTGATTTCATATGATGGTCGACAATGATAAGTTTTTAGTTATATGGCGAAATATATATTTAAAATCATTAATATTATGTAAACTTAAAACATTACAAGATAATAGAATTGTACAATTTAAAAATAGACAAGAATTAATAGAGTATGGTGATAGAGAGTATATTCAACATTGTAAATACACTAGTGATGAATTATTGATTAAAGGTGATTTACCATCTGGTTGTGAACTGTTAAAATCTGTTGAATTTGAAAAACCATCTTTAGATTTCATAAGTGGTGATACAATATCTAATGGTATTAAAGAAATTATATTTTCTCAAACTGCTGATATACTTGATAGAGGTAATAAAATTCAAATTGATACATTTCCAAATTCAGTTACAATTGTTAAGAATTATCATTTTTCAGATAGTAGTGGTATTGGTAGTGGTGGTAATGTTGGACCAACAAATTCAAATATTACATCACTTTCATTTAAAGGTATATTCAATTATAAGATACCAAATGGATACTTTAATGAGTTAAAATCATTGAAAGAATTGAAATTTGGAAGGTTATTTGGTAATGAAAATACTTGTTTGGAAATTGGTGATATTCCAAATGGAATTGAAAAATTGAATTTAGGTGGTTATGAAAAACAGTTGAATGCAAATGTTATACCAGAATCAGTTACAGATTTAACAGTAATATTACCACATACACCATATAATAGATTTACATTGTTGGTTGATTTAGTTGATTCAATTCCTTCAACAGTAAAATCATTAAAAATTGGATTATTTCATGACGATACAGAAATAAAAGTATTAAAACAAGGTGTACTGCCAGATGGGTTAACAAGTTTTACAATGAAATCTTATTTCATTTTGGTTAATATTGAATTGTTACCAAGTACATTAACATATTTAAATATAAATTATTTAAAATTACGTACAAAAGATAAATTCATTGAAAAAGGTATGTTACCAAACGGGTTGAAAACATTGATTTTAAATGGTACTTTTAATTATACTTTTAAAATTGATTCATTACCACCAACATTGGAAACACTAATTTTTAAAAGTCCATTTTACAATCAACCCATTACAAGTGGTGTATTACCTTGGTCATTAAAGAAATTAATACTCCCAAAATCAGATCAACTATTGGAAATTGGTACGTCTCCATTACAAATAACAGAAATTAATAATGTTAAACATTCATTATTATCAAATCTACCAATGGATTCTACAAAATATATTTATATTTCTCATGACTTTCAAATTCCACCAAATTGTAAAGTTTACAAATTGAAATAAAAAAAGTTGTAAATAATTTTAAAATAATTGTTTAATTTATTAATTTATTTAATGTTAATCAGATCTTGTTTGAAATGAACCAAATGATTGAAAGCCTTCAGCTGGTTTTTTTGTGAATGTTAAATATAAAACACCATTTTCGAATAAAAAGTTTGGTGCTTTTTCACATGGTTCATTTAATGAATATTCCCAATGAAAATTATTATTCAATTCTTTATAACCATCATAAAGAACGGAAATATTGTCAAGATTTGGATTACCAACAAAATTTAATTTTTTAATTTTGCCTAAACTTGAAACTGTAACACGTGTATCGTCACGATGAACTTCTAAATGTAAATCGTCTTTACTGAATCCAGTGATGTCGAGAGCGATATAAATCTTTGAAGGATCTTGAATTACTTTATATCTGTTGGTATTCATATTTAAATTTTCAGATATAATACCAACCAAATTAAATCTGATATCAGCATATTCCAATACGTAACCTTTTGGTAATTCTTTTTCCAATTCAATGGTTTTAGTTTCATCATTAAATTTAACTCTTAACGATACTTGTGAATCTAGATTAACATCACGATGGTGTGAGTTGTTATTGGTTTTTTTCAAACCTTGATTATCAATTTCTTCTTCTGGTAAAGCAACTAAATAATTACCAATTTGATCATTTGTAAATTTAACAATTCTTTCAAACAATGTAAATTTGTAAAGATTATGAGATGCAGCGGCACTTAACCATTTATTAAGGAGATTAATTGTTCTTGTATTCCAGATTTTACCAGCTTCAGATCTTTCAGGTGAACTTTCATCCATTGCCAATACAACATGACGAGTTTGATCAAAACTTGACCAATATGGATCGGTATCACCATCAATTAATGTTGCATTAAAACTTTTTTCAATATCTTCTTTAACAACTGTATTTAACTCGGCAATGGTTTTAACATTTATTAAATTGTGAACAATGATTATCTTTTTTTGAGTTTTTGGGTCAGATGATAACATTTGTTTCATTTGACTAATGTACAATTGATCATCTCTAGTCAATGAATTAACCACAATAATAACTACATCTGATAGAGAGAATGAAAGTGATTGTAAAAACTTTTCAGTTGCTTCGGCGTCTTTAATTAAACTATCAGTGGATTCGCTTGGGTTATCATCTTTTGGATAAACTGGTTTATTTGATCCTTTTGTATCCAAACCAACAATTGTTTCAGAGTATGTACCTCTTGATAAAATTACACTAAGACCTTCTGTATGTTTAAAATATGAACTTTCAAAATTCATATTAAACAATTTTGATAGTAAATAACTTTTACCTCTATTATATAGCCCAAGTACTGATACAATACTCTTTTTTGGATGTTCAGCTTTTTAAAAATTATTGTTTTAATTAGTTTTTGATTTCATATCTATTATTTTTAATTTAAATAACAAAATAGTGATAAAACTTACATTTAATAACTTTAATCAATTCATCTGGTGTATGTTTTGGTGGAGCAACAAACATACTTTTAAGAGCACCTGTAAGAGATTTTGCCTTTTCAGATTCACTCTTTGTATCTTCAAATATTGGAAAAGTTGATTTCCAACCACTTGATATTTTTTTTAAACTTTCAATAGTTAAAACAACATCATATTTATCTGTATTTACTTTTAGATTATTTTTATACATTGCGACTCCACCTGCACTACCAATAGATGCTAATATACTAGCACCAACAATTAATTCCATTGTGGTTTTAAAAGGATTATGATTTTTGAAAAAAAAAAAAAAAAGTTGTTTATATATTTTTAAAAAGAATATGATCAATTGAATAAAAATCAAAAAAAAAACAACTTAAATTTTAAGTGGTTTGGGAAAAATGATAAAAATAAGTTGGTATGGTAAGATATCAATTAAAACCACTTAAAAATTTAAGTAGTTTTTTTAATCCGATTGTATTATAATATATTTTTAAGATATTTTTTTTTTTTGGCCACTTAAAAATATACAGATTTATTTGTGATTAATATTAATTCCAATAAAATTTTTCAAACTGTCTAAAAATCACCAGAGCAACCCATCATTAATTTGAATATTTATTAAAAAAAAAAAAAAAAAAAAATTTGCAGATTGGATGATTATAATAATTAGTGTCATACATTTATGAATCACAACCAAATAAACTAATAGTGTATTGGAATAAATATTTTTTCATTCTTAACAATTAAGAATTTGAATATTTTGTTGTTAATTTGATATTATTTATTGTTTTTATGTTTTTTTTGGGTCAGATGATAACATTTGTTTCATTTGATTAATGTAATATAATGGGTCATCTCTAGTCAATAAATTAGCCACAATAATAATTACATCTGATAATGAGAATGTGAGTGATTGTAAAAACTTTTCAGTTGCTTCAGCGTCTTTAATTAAACTATCAGTGACAGTAAATAACTTTTACCTCTATTTTATAACCCAAGTACCGATATAATACTCTTTTTTGGATATTCAGCTTTTTAAAATATACACATATATTGTTTTAATTAGTTTTTGAGGTTTCTATTATATTTTAAATAACAAAAAGAGATAAACCTTACCTATTACTTTGTACAATTCATCAGGTGTATGTTTTGGAGGTGAAATAAATATACTTTTAATAGCACCTGTAAGTGATTTTGCATTTTCAGATTCACTTTTTGTATCTTCAAATAATGGAAATTAACATTTTCAACCACTTGGTATTCCTTTTAAACTATCAATTGCTAAAACAACATCGTATTTATCTTTTTTTTTTTTATACATTCATCTAATTTTGAAAAAAAACAAGATATTTTAAAAATCTATTAATTTTCTATTTTTTTTTACAACTTTTAAAAAGTAACTTTTTCGTCAAACTTTTTTTTTTATTTTTTTTAATGTATATAAATAATAAACTCTCACAATGGAAGAAATTGATAATTTAAACTATAATTTATATAAATTAATATTTAATAATATTTATTTATCAAAAAGAATATATAAATTTATAAAGATTATAAATAAACAAATAACCAATGAAATTAAATCATACACAAGAATAATTAAATATCAACAAGCAAATTATGAATGGATAATAAAGAATAATAAATATAGTTTATTCATTGACAAAATTAAACAAGGTATACCATTAGATTCAATTTATTTCTCAAATGATAATGAATTATGTTGTTTCTTTAATTACTTTTTTAAATCAATTAAAGAATGTTACAATGACGATACCCACGATAAAATTGAAAAATTATTATTAAAAAAGTTATTAAAAACAAATCGTAATTCATTTAATAATATAAAACCAGTATCATTGAAAACACATCGTCATTGTCAATTAAATTTATTAAAATATTCAATTGGATTATCAAATTTCAACTTTTTTAAAATTGTTATTAAAGAATTAAAATTAAAATACCAACCAGCTAAAATTGATGAAAAGGAATTCAAAGATACTAGTTATGGTAATGACGAGTATATAACAAAAAATAGAAATTTATTAAAATATGCATTTGAAATTGGAAATTTAAAAATCATTAAATATCTAATTGATGTTATTGGTTTAAAGTTTTGTAAAAATAGTGTTGATCAAATAATACCATGTAGTGTAACATCTGTAAATAGAGATCAAGTAATTCAATTTTTATTATCTGATTATGGTGAACAACATTCAAATTTAATATCAAATGTAACAGATACAGAACCACAAAATTTAAATGGATTTACAGGTAAATTATGGTTAAATCATTCATTGTTTAAACAATTATATGAAATGGGTGAACCAATATTCTATGGTAAACCATTTACTCATAGAAATCTTGCAAATATATTATATGGACATGTAAAAGCAGATTATCTCTATGATGGTATCAGTTTTAATGAACTTACAAATTACATTCAAAATTCTTTATTCATTCTATCATTGGTTGATAATAAATTTAATTTGTACTCTAATTTATTATTAAAAAAAGTATATCATTTAATTAAATATAATGATATCATTGTTGGTGGTGGTAGTGGTGGTGATGATGGTGATAATATTGAAAAAGAATATCTCAAATTAAATTATCAAAAAAATAAATATACTCTAGAAAATGAAGATATAATTACAATTAAACAATTTGATACAATTACCGTTAATAATAAAAGTAATGAAATTGATTTATTATCAAAAATTAAAAACATCTTTTCAAAAACAACAAAAACAAAACCAGAAGAATCAATTAAACCAACAGTTCAACATTCAATTAATTCATCTTTGGATGATATTCATTTTGGTGAAATTGGGTATTACAAATTTAATCTAGAAAGAGAGATGTATAGAGTTTATATATTTGATTTTGTTTTTAAAATATTCACATTTGAAAATCCAAATTTTATGGAAACATCAAAATTAATATCCAATTTTGCAATTCAATTCAATGAACATCATTTAATTTTAAATAAAATTTTAAATCAAAATGGTAAACCAATTGACCAATATGACAAATCACAATTATTTTCATATTTGATACTATGTTCATTAAAAAAAGCAGATTCAGAATTAATCAAATTTATTTCACAACATATGGCAACACCAGAATTACCCTTGGATGTTTATTTATCAAATTTAATACGTAATAGAATGATAACTGGTAAAAAAGATCATCAATTTGATATAGAATTAACACCAATTGAAAAACAAGTTCAATTTGTAATTACTTTTATCAATCTTGGTTTAAATTTTGATCATATAATCAATCATATTATAAATGGTAAAAATGAAATTAATATTGATCCAATTTTAAATGCATTAGTAGTAGACAATGGTACATTCTTTAAAGAAGTTGATATTAAACCATTCCTTGGAAATGAAAATTATCATGGTATTGAACAACGTAAATTCATTCATTGTTTTAATAATTTTAATAAATTATTTAAATGGGATGATTATTTAATTGGTAAATTAGTAATTGAAACTGGTAATTTACAATTAATGTCCTTTTTATATCAAAATAAAATTGGTGGATTTGATAATCAAGATTCAAATTCAATGATAAATTATTCAACCAGTAATAATGTAGCTCAATTTATGTATGATAAATTCAATTATAAATTTAATTTAAAATCACTTTATATATTTTCACAACTCGATGAATGGAATTCAAATTATTTATTTTATTATTCATTTAGAAAATTGGTTGAGCAGTATAATCAAGATTTCAACTTTAATGATTTTCAACAATTTATTGTAATTTTACCAAAATCAAATTTATTTAAATATAAACAACTTTATTTTATAAAATCAATTGTTTTAAATGAAAAATTAATTGATCAAGATAGAATTAAAATTGGATACGCAGATTCATTGAATGAAATTGGTACTAAAGATTATACATCAGATCACAATTCATTTACATCATTTGTTAAAGTAAACCTTTATGCTGTTTTATCATCATTTAATTTAAAATATATTTATCAATTTTTAATTGAAAATCAAGGATCAAATTTAAATTCAAATTTAGACTTGTTAACATTTAATGGAATAATGGATTTTCTAGAATTTGAAAAAAGTAATAACATTGCTAAAAACAATCAAAAAATTGATTATATAAAAGATTTCCTTTTAAAATTTCAAGGTTCAAATACTGCAAAACCATACTATTAAATAAATAAATTTGTCCAAACAAAGATGTATTAATAAACATATAAAAAAATTTAAAAATTAGTTTATTATTGTTATTTTGTTTAATTGGAAACCCCCTTGTTCTACAGATTGAAAGTGTTCCAATAGCAAAGAAACTATATGATTAAACATACAAATACTTGTGTTGGATAATCTACATTTTAATGTCAAAAGTTGTATTATTTTTAATCTGAAATATTAAAAAAAAAAAAAAAAGTGTTTAAATAGATTTATAATATAAATACATGTTAAATAATATTCTTAGTATACTATATATATTAATTTCTATATTTTTTATTTATTATTTATTATTTATTTTAAAATTTTATCTTTTTTTAGTAAAGCCTTTAATTTCTTATACTTTTCTTTTTGTTTATCCAATTTTAATTTTAAAGATTTTTCTTGATTTTTTTGTTTATAATTTACGAGTACATTTGAAATTTTATCAAATTGATCTTTTGGAAGATTTAATTTTTCAATTTCCAATTGTAAATCACCAACAATTTTATCAACACCATATTTTGATTTATCTTTTTTGGAAGAGGATTCATCACCACTACCACCACTATTAAAACTATTACCAAAACTACTATTTCTTGAATGACCATGACCATTATTAAATTGACTACCTCTAATTAATGGACTTGTACCAAGTAATAAATTTTCATATGAACCATCACTATTATCTTGTTTTGACATATGAATTGGTCTAAATTGTCTTTCCAATGTACCACTGCCACCACCAGTATTACCTGTACCAACTAGTTGATTATTTGTTGGTGAATGTGATCTTTTAATTTCTTGTAATTCTTTTTGAAGTAATGATTTTTCATTTTTTAATTGATCAATAATCTTTAAACTATCACATATTTCTGGTGATAATGTTAATTTATCATTTGTAATTTCTTGTGGTGATGATGATGAATATGTTTCTGATGATGAGCTATCCAATTCAAAATCTAATGAATTGATTAATTGTAATTTGGTTTTATTTGTTGAATCTAATTCACTAATATTTAAACTTGTGTCATTTATATCGTATGAATTATTATTATTTTTATTGCCGCCGCTATTTATGTTATTTATATTTATATTATTATTTACATCTATTATTACATTATTATCTATATTATTTTTATTTATATTACAAGTTGATTGTTGTTCTTCTATTGGTTGTTGTTTAATTGGTGTTAATGAAGGAAATAATTCAAAAACAGTACCTCTTGATTGTTTATTATGACCCATTGTTGTAGTACCACCATTTGTTCTACGAAGAGTATTAAATTCACGTAATGTTTTAAGGGTACCAACAATTGAATTTTTACCAACATTTGTACCTGCAATCCAAGGATGTTTAAGGGTTGAATCAATTGTAAATCTTTTAACAGGATCGTTTGTTAAAAGTCCTTTAATTAATGATTTTGCAGAATCGGAAATGTTATCCCATTCAGGTGATGGAAATTCCAATACGTAACCAGTAGTTTCATCAAATGGTGGAAAACCACATAACAATATATAAGCAATTACACCTAATGACCATAAATCAACTGGTTTACCATACCCTGTACAAGATGAAATTTCAGGTGCCATATATGTTAATGTACCAACTAATGATGATAATGGTGCACCTGATCCACAACGTTGTGATAATCCAAAATCACATAATTTAATTATTGCTTGATCACTTGTATCTGAATATAATAAATTCTCTGGTTTTAAATCACAATGAACAATATCTTTTGAATGTAAATATTTTATAACTTTTGTAACTGTACCAATTAAAACTGATGCATCTTGTTCTGTATAAAACTCTCTTTCTACAATTTTATCAAATAATTCACCCCCAGTTACCCTATTAATAAAGTAATTAAATATTAATACAATATTCCTTCTCCTCCATACTAGTACTACTAGTTAGGTACTTACAATTCTAAAACTAATAAAATTTCATTTTCAGTTTCATAAATCTCTTCAAGTGATACAATATTTTGATGAGTTAATTCAGCCATCATTTCAACTTCTTTAATTATTGCTTGTTCTTCAACCATCGATTTTTTCATAATTTTAATTGCGCTTTGTTTACCATTGGTTTTATTTGTACCTTGTTTAACAATTGAAAATTTACCTGATCCAATTTGATTACCAATTTCATATTGTTTATGAATTGAATTTGTATTACTACCTTTTACAATAGTTTTCATTTCTTTTTTATATAACAAATAAATATATTTATATTTATATTTAATAAATAATAGAATATACTAAATAAATTGAATAATAATAACAATTATTATATTATTATTATTATTTTTTAAAAAAAAAATCCTAAATTATAATAATTAAAGAATTAGTGTTTATTTTTTTTTATTTTTTTTATTGATTTGATTTGATTTTTGATTATATAAACGCACAAAATATAAAATGTATTATACACACACGATATATATCAGTTGACTATTTATTTATCTATATAATTTATAAAATATTCGCAAATATATAATTATAAAATAAAAATTTAAAAAAACAAATACAAAATAAAAAATGTGTGGACAGAAGGAGTGTGAAAGATATAAAATTTTAAATTTTTTACAATACAATTACTGCTATTACCACCCTACAATAAACACACAAGTATTTGTTTTTGTGTTTGAGAAAATGTGTGTGAGTGTGAGTGAGAGTGAGCGAGTTTGTTTTGTGTTACCCCAATTTTATTAAACAATTAAGATGACATGGTTGTCGAGTGATTTGTTGAGAAATGTGGTGTATTTTAAAATTGTGTCGAGATGTACGATAGAGAGTGTAAAAACAAAGTAATTATATGAAAAAAAAAGATAGATACTCACTGTTATATTTTCTTCTCTCTATATCAATTGATATTTGATATTTAATATTTGATATTTAATATATAAAAACAATATAAAATATAAAAGAAATGAAAGGAAAGGAAAAGGGTAAACTTTTTTTTTGATCTATTATGTTACTACTAATATAAAATCAAAAAAAACACTTCTTTCCTCGATAAGAGATTATGAATATTCGTTTAATGTTGAAAAAATATAAAAAAAAAAAAAAAAAAAAAAATTAAAAAAAAAAAAAAAAAAAAATTAAATATTTTTTTTTTTTAATTTTTTTGGGTAAACAAAAAAAAAAATAAATTTTAAAATTTTTTTTTTTTTTTTTTTT